>PVJC01000671.1:61940-113722 GCA_004026665.1 Murina feae | reverse complement strand
ATGCATGCATAGAGAACACACCAGTGTACACATCCGCATCTACCCATGCATGCATAGAGAACACACCAGTGTACACATCCGCATCTACCCATGCATGCATAGAGAACACTCCAGTGTACACATCCGCATCTACCCATGCATGCATAGAGAACACACCAGTGTACACATCCGCATCTACCCATGCATGCATAGAGAACACTCCAGTGTACACATCCGCATCTACCCATGCATGCATAGAGATCACTCCACACTCTCAGAAACACCTTCACATCTACCCACAGAAGTTCCCCATGAAGTAGGCATAACAGGTGTGATGGCTACTTAGGTTTTCCATGTGGATAAATGCAGTGCTTCTGGGTTAGGACCCAACCAGGAGACCTGAAACTACAGCCATGCATAGCCCTACCCTTCCCTGCTCCAGTGACCAAGGCGGGGGGCGGGGGGCGGGGGGTGGAAGAGCTGCCAGGACATGGGCAATGGCCATGGAGAGAAGTGGACAGATTCTGGACATAGTTAGAAGGTGGATCCTTCAGGACCTGCTGTTGCATTGACTGTGGGGGCAAGGAAAGGAGCAGATTCAAGGATGACAGTAAGATTTACAGAGGATAGAAAAACACATTGAGCCATGAAGCAAGATGAAGTTCTAGTTCAGCTGCTTAGGCTCTGAGATGCTGTTTGAGCCCTTCTCTAGGACTCAGTTTTCTCCTCGATAAAATAAAACCTTTTAGGCCCATTCACTAAAGTCCTTTATGTCTGAATATGTGTATGCATTTAATATACACATTTATAAAAAGGAGGTAAGACATTCATTTGACCACCCCCTCCACATAAGACACATGTAAATAAAGGCTCTTGGAGCCCCCATTCCCATGTACCCTTATTTTCTCCACCTACCCCAGATGGGACCATGCTATTGGATTGGACATTTGTCATCTTTAGTGTCCTTTCAAGGTTTACTAATAATTGCTGTTCTCCTGCCTCTTGCTTTTTTGTGTATAGTTGATTTGTGATCGACAGCAAGCTTCCACACAGACCATCTCATGTGATTTCCTACAAGAGGGGCTGCCCACGGAGGGAGGATTAGCTCTACTTTCAGATGAGCAAAGCGAGAGTCAGAGTGGGATATGCCATAGCACTTACCATCTTGGCCATGCTCGTCACATTCCATGCCTTGCTTTCTGATGTAGTTACCTTTTCATGCACATTTGTACCCATAACTAGACTATAAGGTCCTGAGAGCAGGGATCTTGTCCCTGAACCTGTGGCCAGTGTGTGAGGTTACAAGGCTCAAGCTTCAAAGACACAGTGATGAGGGGAAAGTCTGAGGAGGCTTCACAGGTGACATGAGATAAGGATGTAGGAGAGGAACACAACAGATGGTGATCAACGGAGTAATCAAGAAAGAGCTTTAAAAAAAAAGAGCTTAATCAATCAGAACCCATGACAGAGCATACGAGGTACAACTTTGCTCCTACAAGCCAACCCTCTGATGTTTTAAAAGCAAAATAAGGACATTTTTAGAATATTTGTAAGAAACTATAGTGACCGGTTTGGCCCAGTGGATAGAACGTCGACCTGCGGACTGAAAGGTCCCAAGTTCAATTCCAGTCAAGGGCATGCATGTACCTTGGTTGTGGGCGCATCCCCAGTAGGGGTGTGCAGGAGGCAGCGGATCGATGATTCTCTCTCATCAATGTTTATAACTCTTTATCCTTCTCTCTCTCCCTTCCTCTCTGTAAAAAAAATCAATAAAATATATATATTTTTTAAAAAGGGCAGGGTCCCTGTCCTCAAACACAGTGAGATATTTACACATATTCATGATAGTTACATATATTATTTTTTAAAAAAGAAACTATAGTGGTTATACGTGTATAACCCGAACAGACCAGTTCACTTGCTAGCATAATCTGGGGCTTCCTGCAAATATAACACATGTCTAGTAAAATACAATGGGATCCTATGACAAATCAATCAATGTAGTGTCAGAACAAGTATGGCCCTGTGAGTATAACATTTCAGAATTAGTAAATTTAGGCCTAGGCAACTCCCAGGAACGGGTATTAAAGAGAGCCATAAACTTAAATTATGCCCCACAAAACTGGAGGATACCACATTTGTTCATAGGTTTCTGAGTCACAACCCATCAGCAGGGAAATGAGAACTTCTTACATGCCACCAATTGGCTGAAACAGAGGAGCTTACTTGAAAAAAAGTTCTCTCAGATTTCAGGGAGGCCTTAAGAAGGCTGAACCAATTTTATTGCACGTCTGGTGTCTTTTTTTTTAATTTATTTATTTGTTTCTTATTTTTTTCAATAAATGTTTTATGTATTATTTTTTATTAATTTCAGAGATTAAGGGAGAGGGAAAGAGAGATAGAAACATCAATGATGAGAGGGAATCATTGATTGGCTGCCCCCTACTGGGGATCGAGCCCGAAACCCAGGCATGTGCCCTTGACCAGAATCGAACCTGGGACCCTCCAGTCCGCAGGCTGACGCTCTATCCACTGAGCCAAATCGGCTAGGGCACACATCTGATATCTTTAAGGAAGAACAAAAAATATGTTGGCTTCTATTATCTCAACCTCTTGGTCAGTGTTGCCTGGAGCACTTGAATCCTCTAATTTATTCTGACTTCCAGGTTCCTAACTGTAAAACTAAGACTTAAAGCTTTCTCAATTGGTTTTCATTTAAAAAAAAGAAGAAGAAGAAGAATCATTGTGACTGGAAAGACCATTGTGATTGGCAGAATGTATAACCCAAACAGACCAATTAGAAGAAGCTTCGCTTGTGCATAACCACAAGTCTCCTGTGAGCTGGGAGTGAAACATGTGACCACAATATCCCCAGAGTGGACATTCCTTCTAGTGACAGGGACAGGACTAGGAAGAACCACAGTGCTGTCCATTGTACAGACAGACAGTCGTGATGCTCACTCATGCTGAGTGCTGAACGTAGTCACTGAGCTCCTAACAAATACTAGAGCACCATCACTTCTATTTCCTCTCTTCTTAGGGATAAGCAACACAGGCTCAGAGTGCCTAGCGACCTGCTCAGTCACCGAGGGAGAAAATGGGGAAGTCAGGATTCAAACCCAGGGCTGTCTGCCTCCAGACACCCAGCTCCTAGGCATCCTGCCAGCTCATCCCCCACAATGGCTCTCTCCTGCTCTCCAGTAAGACCTGGACTCTGAACTTTCTCTATAGGTTTGCACGGATCCAGCCATTATCATCTCAGAGCAAAGCAAACCAGCATGCGACCTTGGCCTCATTAGCATGAGGCTTATTCTCCTCAGGTAGCCAGTCTTGGCCAATTACCCTTTTATTATAAGCAGCTGTTACATTTGTGCTTCCCAGGTTATTCATAGCTAAACATGAGTAATAACGTGATAGCAGCTACTGGAGTGATGCTGCCAATTAGCTTGCCTCAAGTCCAAGGGCAAAAACACAGTCTTAAGTGTCCTACTGACCCCTTAGCTCCAAGACTCACAAATCTTTCTGCCACTAGAACTGCCTTCAGCTACATAACATTCTCTGGGAGACAGCGCTCAGGGTCGCAGGCCTGTGCCAGTGTCTAGGGAGAAAGACGCTATAGCAGGTCGGAGGGTTTCCTTCCAGTCTCATGGGCTTGGCCTATTTTTATGGAAAATCTCAACTACGATAAGAGAACTCCCAAGAGTTAGTGTTCATTAGGTTGCTCCTGAATGTTAGAAATCGCGACAGGTCATACTATCACACACGAACACACATAGTTACTTATCTATTTAAAAAGGAGGAAATAGAAAGGAAACACCTTGGCCCAATGAAAAATATCTGTGGCTTCTAAGCTTTTGGGGTTTGACATTCAGCATCCCAATATTTACAAACCTTTTAGGGGTTGGTAGTCAAGTATACAAAACAAACAAAAAAAAACAAAACAAGACAACTGTACATCCTATCTCGCTGATTTAAATTATAGACCTTGAGCAAACCCTCTTCCCGTAGCCACCGCGCGATTCTTCTTGATGGAAAACCCAGTTTCCGGGCTATTTCGCCGAGAATGAAATTACAAAACACAAGATAGCAGACGGAAAAGAGAGGACGCTCTCACCAGGTATCCCTGCTGCCTATCAAGCGACTGGGTCAGAAACTCAGTCGGAAACTCCTCGAAGGAAGAGCAGAACAAACCCCTCTCGCCTAGGAGGCCAAACAGAGTATTGTTTTAGTTCCGTAGGAGATAATGACAAGGGAACGAAACATTGTCCTGCGTAATGGCTTCCTGCTGGTGGGGAAATGCACAGGCAAAACTGAGGAGTTCAGCAAAAACAAACAAGGGGCTGAGCTGTTACCTCCTTTTTTTTTTTAAAGCAAAAACTGGTCCTAACACGGGGCCCCTCCCAGCAACTTCCATTCTGTTACAGAAGCCTGCACCCAGAGGTGCCTCGGGGCTGGGGGACAGAGGCTAACGGAGCTACTGGCTCTACTGTTGCTAAACTGCTTGCTTCAGAGATGGGCTTTGGGCACCATGTTGCATTTAACCAGCACCTGGGCCAAACAGGCTTTCCAAAAACAGCCGCTGCAGTGGGTCAGTACACCAGCAGACCTCCCCGCCTCCATACCTCACCCTCACGCCACGCGCTGTACAACTGCTGATCACGCGGACAGACTTTGTATCAGTGAAGTTCCATGACTGCTAAAGAGAAGACATATTCTATCGGTATTAACCAGGGTTGCCTGAAGAAGAAAACCAACCACCCATCCGTTTGACACAGAAAGTCATCACCTTCCTATTTTTTTTCTTGTAAAATAATATTACAGGTAGAGACTCTCTCCTGTGCATCTCAAAAACATCATTGATATCAGATACAAATCGAGACGTGATTTAAAATTAAACACAAAGTAATCAATAGCCTTTCACATTGCAAACAAAAATAAAGAAAAACTCAGGACCCGCTTGGTCTTGCAGCCACTGCAGCTTTTGTGGCGCCCGCCTCTGAGGCTGGACCACACAGATGAAAAGCTCCAGACGCAGGCTGGCGGGCTCCTCTCCTGCCACCGCCTTCCACCTCCATAAAGCTGCCTGGCATTCCGGAGTGGAGGTCCAAGTCATCTTTGCTGTTAATGAGACATTTTACGAGCCTGTTTTTTTTTTCTGGGGGGGGTGTTGAATGGATAAAACAAATGGAAAGCAGCTATTTTTTAAAAAACAACAACTCCTGCCTGGACTGGTGATTGACTTGCTTAGACTTCTCTTGGGCAAGTATTTCATGTCCTGATCTCTGCCTCTTCCTCTGCAAATTCTTTCTCCGTGGGACATGGAGATACTGGTTGGTGCTACTGGAGTTCTGATCCTGTATGTCAACAAGAGAATTATTTCACATCAGCTGCCAGGGTGTCCCCGCCACCTTCTCTTTTCCCTCTAAGATCAAATGCTCCTGTAAAGGAGGATGCCAGATTGATAGTGATAGGATCTAGGCATTCGGGGTCAGACACACAACTTTTTGATGTTTCCTGTGACCGCCATCTATGTTTTACTGTGTCACTAGCAGAAAGGGATCCTGATCTGAACCCCCATTGGAGGGTGACAATTTACATTTGTATCACAGTAATTACTCTGATGTGTTTAATTTAAAGACATTCTTTTGGGGGAGAAATTTTAATAATGGAAAGTTTTTTGCCCTTAGTTACCTGCCTGGGATGATCTGACTTTTCTCTCTCACCTTTCTGGGTTGGGGAGGGCTCCTGGGCTCATCGATATTCCAGGGGGTGGGAAACAGCATCAGTTAACTGTGAAGGGACTTTGGGAATCTGGTCAGTCATGGAAAGAAACGGGGAGAACAACACGCAAGGAAAGCTAGTTTGGAGCATAGGACCTGAAGTGAAGGGGGGCGGGTAAAGATTATGTAAGGATAGGGAAAAAACTTTTTAATTTCAAGATCTAGCTGCTAAAGGACAAAATGAAAGCCTAAGAATTTGGATTAGGTGGATGCAGTTCAAAGTTGTTATTGACACGATGACAAGAAACCAAAGCCAACAGTTTCTCGGGGTGTCCCCAGGTACTCAGGGCTGGCCCCACAAAACGAGCTACAGAAAGGGGGTGATGACTAGCAACAAACAGGAGGGTGCGGGGACACTGTGGACAATTCTGATCCCTGTGCCTCCACTTCCTCCATATCCGACTGCTTCTTGCAAAATGAGGGACTGTTTTGAATGTTGTCTCTGTCATCCGTGAGTCTGGCCAGGAGTTTGTGCATTTTCCCCATCCTGTCAGCACGGCCAGAGTGCTTGCTGGGCATTCACACTGATCCCACGTCCCAAATTCCCACCACCCTGGTAGGTGTGGGCTGTCCAAACCGGCAACATTTCAGGACTCCCCAGAAAGTAGGGCTGCCCCGGAATGCACCCCGCCTACCCCCCAGAACTCTGCTTCAATGAGAGGAAGGTCGAGACGCCTGGGAAATGCTCAGCTCAAAGCATCTGGTGGGGAAATTCCTGGTTGTGAGGTGCTGTCCCAACGCCTATGTTTTGAGGGTCCCGGGGACACTGTTTCGTGGACATTCCTCTAAGGAAATGCTCATGGGGATTCTTTTAAAGTCTGTTCAGAGAGTTTTCAACCTCAGAGACTATTTCTTCTAAGGGGACACATTTCAGTCACTGGAATAGACACTTCCAAGGCAATGTGTGGTCCCTGCAGCCCTCCCAAGGACACAGGCGACCTGACATGTCCAAGTACAATCAGTCATCCCTGTGTTCAGGAAGAGATCTCGCCACAATTTTGGGAAAAAATATTTTTTAAATATGGAAGCCATTGTCAAATCACGTTCACTGGCGCCACGTCCCTTTTCATGCCGCGTCCACATCACAAAGCCAGGGTTCCCCGGCTCCCCGACGGGGTCCTCGGTGGTGGGTGCCCGACTGTGATTCCAGGAAGGAACCGGCTCTTCTCCTCTCCTCCTCCTCCTCCTCCTCCTCCTCTCCCCCCCCCCCCCCCCCCCCCCCCCGGGGCTGAGACCATCGAAGGAAAAGGTGAAGAAATGGAGGATGAGGAAGGGAAAACAGGAGGCAGAGGTCGCAGAGAACTGAGATCCGCAGGGACAAGTCCCGGGTTGGTGTCAGTCGGGTCACCACCCTGCGCCCCGACCTCCATCCGTGCAATGGGCCGGCGCCCAGACGCCGCAGAGCTGCTACGCTGAGGCCAGCTGCCCCCCGACTTGGAATGCGGGGGCGCCTCCTGGCCCCAAGGCGGCCCATTCGAGTCCCCGCGTCAGTTTCCCTCCTGGCAGCGGCGGGGAGCGCGCGGGGCTGGGCACCGCCTGCGCCCCGGGTTTCAGCGCTTGGTGCGGGAGGGGGTTCTCCGCGGGGAGCAGCAGAGGGGCCGGGGCGGGGACCGGTGGGCAGGGGGGAGTCCGGAGGAGAGGAGAGGCCGAGCGCTGCCGGGGGAGCCCGAGAGGGACGGGAACTGCCGGCTGGACGGGACGGAGCGAGCGCAGGTAGGGCGCGGCCGGGAGCGCGCGGGAGGGGGGCCGGGCCACGCGTTGGGGAGCCCGAGCGGGCCCCTCCACGGTGGCCGGCCACGGTCTCCCGCCCCTGTCCGTGAGGCCTCCTCGGGGAGGAGCAGCCGCGGTGCCGCCTCCTCGGCCGGATCCTCCCGAGGAGACGCTGAGCCGCGGCGGGGCAGCCGGGCGGGCGGGCGTGCGTTCCCGGAGGTGGCGGAGGCGCGTTTGCAGGAGGGAGGAGGCGGCACCGACGGGCTTGGCCGTGGGGTCGAGCGGGACTCTGAGCCCCGCTGCTCACAGCCGAGAGCAGAGCGCAGTCGGCGGGCCGCCTGCCCCTCGGCCTCGCAGTCCTTCCTGGGCTCCGGGGAGATGCCCCCCAGGCCCCGCCCGGGTCCCGAGTGGCCAGGGGCGAAGCCCGGGAGCTCAGCCGGGAGGGAGGCGGCCCCGCGGAGACGGCCAGACCAGGGCCCCTCCCGCCCGCGACCTCACCTCCGCGTTGGGTTCCGCCTCGCCCCCAAGGGCACGGCCAGAGCCGATCCCAGGGGCCTCCAGCCCTGCCAGCCCCGGAGCGCCTTCCACCCCCTCCTCCTGGGCCCGGAACCCCGGAGCCCTGCGTGGGGAGGGTGGGGAACACCAGCTGTCAGATTCCTCAGGGAGCGGCTCAGCGGCTCGCCTGTTCGGGGTGTCATCTCCCCCATTGCCTTGCGGGGGTAAGTGCCAGGCTGGGCCTCTGACAGTCTCTGGCCTCCTTAAAAATGCTCCTTCGCTTTCCACCAGGGTAACTGCCCCCTCCCCTTGGAGAAAGAGGCCACGCCAGCACCCACAGGTAACCCTCTGTGACCCCGGGAGCCAGGCAGGGGCCTGGGAGTGAGACCAGGCAGGGGGTTAGAGGCTTCTCATGCCGTCAAAGACGATCCAGCAGGACTGGGCCTAGACTTCATTCTTAAAAACATTAAAAAGGTCTCAATATGTCCAGTTTGCCTTTTTGCTTCATTTTAAAATATGAGTAACTATTTCTCAGTCGTACGGACGAGGAGGGGTTGATGGTTGGGTCACCCTTTGTTGTGTCTAGTTTGCCTTCGTTTCCTTGGTTCCCCCCGCTCCCCAGCTGTCCTCAGATGCCCACATGAAATATTTTCCTCTGCAGAATTCTCGCAATAAAATCCGGTTGTTCTGCTGGGGCGGTGCCACGTCAGCAGAGGTCGGCAGCAGTGGCCGGCTGGCTATGCCGGTGACCAGGGCGAGGACATTTCTCACAATAAGGTAGAGTCAACACGCCTGCAAGCCATTGATTTCCATCCCTGTGTTGTGAGCTCGTTCACGCTCTCCTGAGATTATGACAATGATAATAATAACCAGGACACAAACAGCTCTTGAGAAGTCATTTGTAACTCCCTCTTCTGTGAGGTCTCTCTCTCCCCCCCCCCCTCTCTCTCTCCACACACACACACTCACTCACACACTCCACCCTGTGGACCTATGCTTTATTTTTGTCAGAGAAGCGCAGTTTTTAAAAATGATGTATTTACAGACTTGCTAATGCCTCCCCAGAAATCCCGTTTATCAGCTTAATAGTTGTGACAGGGTGAGAAAACCAGTTTAAACCGTTAATCGGCCACAGAAAGGGCCCCAGATTGAAGCCTTTCACGCACCTTTGAAAGGCCATAAAAGCGACGCTGTACTTTGGGATGAAATTAGACAGCGACAAAATCATTACCTCGACTTCGCACAATAAAGGCAGCCTTAAAGAGGGGCTATTGATGGTTTCAAATTACATAACGGTGGTTTATACGTTCTTCCTCCGGGCTCACAGAAAGCAATTTCTACATGCGAATTCTTCCGAGAACAAACAGCCACAAGCATTCAAACGCCGGCCGACGGGCAGCTGTCTTTTCATTTTACTTACTGCAAAGCGACTATTAGTGAGAAAGAAAACAAAAACAAGGGTCGAGCAAAAGCAGGCTGCGCTCAAAGAGCGCCACGCCCATTTGCATGTCCACAGGCTCCGGCTAGCTCTTGGCCCCGGGCAGTGCCCGAGGGTCTGACCTCCGGGAGCAGGCCAGGCCCAGGCCGTGGGGTTCATAGTCTCTCGGGGGGCCACCGGGTCCTGTCTGCCCACTGCTTCTGTGGATTTGAAACCCGACACAGCCTCAACCAGTCTAAAAGGAAAGGCGTTATTACCAAGCACAGCACCTAGTCGGGGGTGGCTTGGAGCTGGGTGCTGGCACCGAAGGTCAGTCCTTCCACACACCGCCCTCTCCCCTCGGCTCCAAGTTGTTGGAGGCCCGTGTATCAGACCCGTCCTCCTCCCACGTATTATAATTACTAGGCACATCCAGGTGACCCAAGCCGGCGCTTTCAAAGGGGGTGCCTACAGCTAAGTCCCCTCAAGCCCCATCCTTCAAGTCACCGCACCCTGTGCGCATGGCCTGCACAAACCCGACGGGGGGGGGGCACCCTGTGGCCACCGCTCACACTTCTCTGGGGCCAAAAAAAGCATCGAAAACCCACCAGGTGGCAGTTGTCTACCCATCAAAGACATTCAGGACACCCTCCCTCACTGAGCCAGGCGGAGGGAGAGGAGCAGGCCCCCTTTAGGCTGTTCGGGGGCCGAGGGGGCTCTTGGGGTCAGGAGCGCTGGAGGAGCAACTTCCGCAGTGTATTTGAGAGGTGGGAGGGGAGTGGTGACTGCTGAGGGGCACCACGCTGTGGCTGGGACATTCCCTGCGCAGCACTGCCCCCTGGCATCCGGCGCTGAAACGGCCCCGCTTGGAGGCGGCAGTCTCTCCTAGGATGCCCCGCCAAACCTTTTCAGGCCACAAACCCTGTCTGAGCTGTCCAGGCCTCCAGAAAGCCCTCCTGCCAAGCTCAAAGCCTTCCTCCTCCTCCTCAGACTCCCCAGAGAGAACCGAGGACTCGAGGGTCACCAAAACCAGGCCCCAACGCGGCCCACATCCCTTCTTAACTCCAGCACCCAAGTCCTGGCTGACCTTCACCAGAGATGTGGGGGCTGCAAGGAGTTCCAGGCCCATGGAAGGGGGTGAGGAAGGCTGTGTACACAGAGACTCATTTGGGGCTGGGAATGTTCACTCTTTTTTTAAAAAAAATATATTTTATTGATTTTTTACAGAGAGGAAGAAAGAGGGATAGAGTCAGAAACATCGATGAGAGAGAAACATCAATCAGCTGCCTCCTGCACACCCCCTACTAGGGATGTGCCCGCAACCAAGGCACATGCCCTTGACCGGAATCGAACCTGAGACCCCTGAGTCCACAGGCTGACGCTCTATCCACTGAGCCAAACCGGTTAGGGTGGGAATGTTCACTCTTTAATGAACATCAGCTCCCAGGCTTGATTCACTAACGCCTGGGCTTTCCAGAGAAGAAAGGAAGCGGGTGGTAAAGCCAGGTTCCTTCTCACACCACAGCAGGGGAGAGGTGGACAAGGCACTTGGTGATCAACACCAAGTGCCAAGATGTGACCCCAGTCAGCCCCTTCTCATCACATGGACTGGCCCTGACCTCCCCAAGGTGCTGGAGGAAGGTGCACCCTTCTCTAACAGGCACCTGGCATTTGGTGCCCGGTGTCCGCAGCAGGGCAGACCCCAGGCCACAGCCGGTCCTTCCCACCCCAAGTGAATGACTAGTCCCACGCTTGGGGGTCCAGCCTTGATGGAGAGGTAAGTGTTTAGGCCACTAGACACAGGGAAGAAGCGTGGGCTCTGGAACAGGTGGGGTTAGGTTTCCCGCTTGGCCGAGACTGGGTATGTGACCTTGAGTGAGGGACTCTGCTTCTGCACATCATTTTCCTCGTTCGGTTCTCGGGGATGTTGTGAGGATTCATTGAGATAATGTCCTTATCGTGCAGGCACGTGCTCAGTCAAGGTCACTGTTGATGAATGCAGGTGTTGACTACAGGAGAGTCACCAGCGGGCATCCTGTCTGTGGGCACCTGGGGCACAGCACCTGGGCACCCTGGTTTCCAGTTCTCGGGGGCGGGGAGGTACAGAGCAATGTCATCCATGAAGGTGGCCCACAGGTGGCACCGGACCTTCCTGGTTCTCTTGGGCCAGGCCCCAGACCTTGCCCTCTGGGAGGACGTGGCATGCTTCTCCCAACTCCAGGAAGCTAGTCATCCTGGTTTAGGGCTGCACCTGGTGGGGACAGTGATGAGCACACTAGGCCTAACAGCTGTGACAGACCCAGGACCAAAAGCTGTGTATTCTCTATCCCAGTTCATCTGCGTGACACCAGGGCAGGGGGAGTTGGTTAAGTTTTTCAATCTGCATTCCCCGCTCCCCCCCCCCCCACCAGCAGGAAACAGGCTCAGGGAGATTAAGTCACTTGCCCAAGACCACACAGCTGGTAAGTGGTGAGGCAGGGATTCGCACCCAGTCCTCCTCCAGAGCCACGCTCTGAACCACTGAGCTGGGTGACGTGAGAAAGCACGCGCTCTCCCTCCTCGTTCCCACGCACTCTCCATTCCCTACACTGCACTTTCCTCTTCCCTGCACTGGTGGAAGCGGGGCAGCACGTTCAAGGGGTGGGGCCTTTGGCTCTGGCAGCACTTCCACTCGCCCAGCTAGTTCCAGGGGCGTCGGGAGCCCCTTTCTATCCCTGGTCCCCTGGTGGGGGGGCGGGGTGTCTCACCACGAGGATGCAGGACAAAGGTCCTGGGAAGAAATCTCTCCCCTCCCTGCAGGCTCAGCTCAGGGTCTAGAAGGAACCCTCCAAGGTCAAAGCTGAGGCCATGCCTGCAAGAGTCCCGAGAGGCGAGGGGACCTGGGCCTGGATACTTCAGGGTGTCCACGCCTGGCAGGGCCTCCCTTGCTCCCCACCCTAAAGGGAAGCTGGCAAGGACAGGAACTGAGCCTCCTGCTTGTAACTCATGGATTCAAGGCTCAAGGCACCATCACGCGAGGCTGTCAGCTACTCTGGCCTCTGTGAGTGGAGTTGGACATGAGAGGTCCCCAGCCAGCTGCTCCCTAGAGCTGTCCCTGAGTCCCCACTCAGCAAATGTTTAACGAGCGCCCACTGGGTGCTAGGCCCTGCACCAGCCTGTTCCCCAGTCAAGTTGACAGTCCCTGGCTCTTGGTCCTAACCCCGCCCCTCTCCTGAGGCCCAACTAAAGCCCCCCCCCCAACCTTAACTCCTCCCTTCCCTCCCTTCTCCCCGCGCAGCTGGTTGGGTGAGCATTCCAGTGAGGCCTGGCTCTCTCCAGACCTAGTTGGGTCTAACCCTGTGCACCCCTCACCCTCCTGCAGCCACCCCGTGGGCCTTGCTGAGCAAGGTGCCCCTGGCGGCAGGAAGCCAAGCGCACGCCTCACCCCGGGGGCTCCAGGCTCAGCAGCCCTACGCCCCGTGTCCACTCAGGCTCCCTTCCCGGCCTCACCCACCCTCCCATATCCCACGGAGAGGCCAGCCTTGTCCTCAGAGGCCATCCGAGAGTCGCTCAAAGCTTTCTACGATTGCCTTGGTGTGCAGCTGCCCCAAAGCCCGCCACATTCTCCAGCTGCAGGCTGGTCCTCTCTGATTAGAGACTTGGATGCCAACCCCCTCGCATTGTCAGGCGTCAGTCCTCCTAGGACACCCACCCAGTTCAGAGGTGAAAGAGAACGGGATGCATCTGAATTTTTTAAGAAAGAAATCCCCCCATCCAACGAAACACTCGTGTCCACTGCCCGAATCTTAGGAACCGGAAAAACGACTGCCCCACCTTCTGTGCTGTCACGCGTGTGCCCCCCACGCCACCTGCCCACGTCTCTGTGCCAAGCAGCTACTCAACCCCGCCAGTCAGGCACGACGGAGAGGGGGCTCCTGGGAACCAGAATCAGCAGGAAAAGCCCCACAAACCAGCAGCGGGTGGGAAGCCAGGAGGGCCCAGCTGCCCCCCAGGAGTCCTGGCACGAGCAGGCGGGCTCATTGTCTCAGTGGTTGGGTGGAGTCCAGTGAGACTGTAGCTAAGGAAGGTTTGAAGATGGGATTTGATCGAAGGTTTATGAACAGCTCAAGGGGGAGAGGGAGCCAGAGACCTGGTTATGAGGTCAGTGCTGGGTGTGGTGGAAGCTTGCACAGGTGAGCATAAGCCAGGGGTGCAGCTGGGACACCAGGGGTCCCCAAGAACCTCCCTTGGACCATCAGTTTCTTTGTCCTTGTGTTGGGCGGGTTGACCTTTCTCCTGTGCCCTTGAGGGGAGGTCAGTGCTGCCAATCCCTGAAGAGCTGATCTGATCCCCCATCAGGTGGCCTTAACGGGTTATACCCTCTCCTGGGACTTTTACTGTACCTTTCCCTGAGCTTCACGAACCCCACCGTCTCCGAATGGGTCAGATCCCCCCGTCAGATGCTCTCAGAGGACCCAGCCCCTTCTCTCCACACAGACATATCACCGAAAACGTCGCATCTGTGCCTCTGGTCCTCAGATTGTCTTTCTTTTGCTGTGAGCTCGGGGAGGGCAGGGGTCATGGCTGTTTTCGAGTCACTGTGTCCTCTGCACGATGGGCAGTTGCTGAGTGGCCACCAAATGCCTGGTTCTTTTTTGTAGCTAGATTCAGACTCGAGTTTAGCCTCACCCCTCGCCATTAGCAATCACAGAAGGTAATTCAAAATGCACCGTTTCAATATGTTGTCAAGGAAATTATCCTCCAAATGCATTCACTACCAGGGACGTTGTTCTTGATGAGGCAGAATCGAAAGGCTCACGGACCAAGACCAAGTTAAGATGCTTGAATCTCAGAGATCATTGAATAAGTTTAAAACACACAGTGAGAAGAAAGGGGAAAGGGATTGGGAGGTAGGTTAGCACAAAAAAACAACAACGACAAGGTGTTGGCAGGTGGAGGGAGCAACTTCCTGAATCCTGGGTTATGTAATACGCAATGTTCATCTCGCTCATCCCCCTTAAAGATCTCCTTACAAGGACCAGAATTTTGGGTGATTCATGGGACCCGACAGACAGAAGGTACCAGATCCGAAGCAATGACACACACTTTTAAGCTAACCTGACCCCAGCAGGTGCTCATCCATTAGTCTGCTGAACTATGAGTTTACCTGTCCCCTTCGGCAGAACAGTTGGGACCATATGAGTGCCACCAATGGGGGGCTGATGTGGGAGATAACACACATAGCTGCTCGCCCTGAGGTGACATGACTGAGCCTTATAACTTGGTCTCTTTATCTTTCCCCAGCTGTACCTAGCACTCTGGTTTGTTTGATCATAACTTCCATTTATTGTACCTATTTATAACAAGCCATGCCGGTGACCGACTTAGTCACTGTCCCTGTGAAGTCCGCCTGTATCCCACCAGGACCTGTTACTCATCCTCTGGACTAAATACGTGCAGTGAATTTTGCTTGTGCTTCATAACCTGCTCATTTGCTTACTATTTACACCTCACACGTGTGAGTTTAATCCATCCCACTTGCTTTTCTTTCTTGTCTTCTGTGGCATTATGGAGTCTTCTCATATGCTATAGCACACACACATGACAGGACACATCTCATAAATGCCCACAGTGTGCTAAGCAGCGTGCCAGGCAGTCTTTGAATGGAAAGACAGAGTCAAATAAACCTCACAGTCACGTGACATGTAATCAACTCCAGGGAGAGGGAACCTGCTGTCCCAAAAGCATGGGGTGGGCAGTCAGGGCGAGCCTCCCAGAGGAAGTGGCATTTGAGTTGTGATCTGAAAGGAGAGTGCCAGAAGTCCCGGGCTTTCAGAAATTCCTAACAAATAAACACCAAGGTCAACTGCTCCCCCTGTCCCCATGTCGAGTCATAGTTGGCCTGTTTTCCATCTGACTTTCCCAGGGAACCCCACCCTGTTCCAGTCCCCCAAATGCACACATGTTATGTTTTACACAACCGTGAAAACAAAAAAACACGTATTTGGCAAAAGACACTGCAGAATGGTGTTTAGGCTTATAAATGCTTCTCACGGGGACCAACAGCCTATAATTAGACTTTAACAATCCAAGAGAGGAGTGACGGGCACGCCGCAGGGCGGGCTGGCGCCCCTTTCTTCAGGTCTGCAGGTTTAGTGGGTAGATTGGCCCCCGACTTGCCTCCTACAATAACTGCCCTACCGAGGTAAACATGTCACAAACAAGAACAATGAGATCACCCAGAATATAACACTAATACTATAAACAAAAGAACCACTGCCGTGGGCTCCGGTGGAATGAAAAACACAATGTGGACCAACTAACAGAGCGATTGAAAAAACAAATTACTCACAGCCAAGCTTCTTAGCTCCCCGAACGCAATTTTCTGGAAATCTCCGTGCGATTAGAAGTTCGTTCCTGAAAGGGGCCCGCCTCTGCTGCCTTTTGGACAGCGCTTGCTTCCAGAGAAAGAAGAAAATGCCCCCACACAGACTCACCTCCATGCTTCCTCTCACTCATTCCACCGTATTTCCTCCCAGATCGAGACATTTTTAAGGTCGTGGCTTCTTCTGAATAGAGAGTCCGCGAGCAAACCTCCATCAGGGACATTTTCCTGACACCTCAGGCTTTCCCCAGATGCCAGAGCCCTCTGATTGCACATCATGCTTCCGCAACGAGGCCATTTTTCTTCATTTCCTTGAAAAACGTATACACGGATAACATTGAGTACGTTTTGGGAGAATACTTGGTCCTTCTCCTTCATTTTGTAGATGAGGAAACAGGCTCCAGGTGCAGACTGGAGACATGAAAAACCTTGCTATGAAGAAAGTACAACCTAAAGGAGACAGATTGACTGGCACGGCTCAATGGTTGAGCGTCAACCTATGAACCAGGAGGTCACGGGTCAATTCCCGGTCAGGGGCACATGCCCGGGTTGTGGGGCTCGGTCCCCAGTAGGTGGCATGCAGGAGGCAGCCGGTCAATGATTCTCTCAACATTGACCTTTCTATCTCTTCAATGATTCTCATCATTGACATCTCTCTCTCTCCCTCTCCATTCCTCCCTGAAAAAATAAAATTAAAATAAAGGAGTCAGATTTGGGTATCAATCAGGATGCCTGGCTGCTTCCTGGGTATTGTAATTTGCCTTCATTCCAGGAATCGACTTGTCTGACTGGTGGATGAGTAACCTGTCCTCGGTTAGCTTCCTTGTGGCTTGGCAAGAGGGACAGAGGCAAGGAGGAGCGCACTGTCCAGAGATGGAATGGACGTTTTACGGCAGGGTGACTGGCATTTGCGCGGGGAGAGAGGTTACATTGGCTAGCCGACTCGAACTGCCCCAAGAAATAAAGCCCTTTACTGGTCACATGACAAGAAAGTTCAGGGAATTACCGGCTTCAGGCATGGCTATGCAGAGACCAATGAGATCAGATAGGGGTTCCTCATGGTGACAAAATTGCTGCCAGACGCTCCAGGCCTGCATCCTCCCAGATTCAAGGGCTGTGAAGGATTCAAGGGCTCATCCCTTCATGATCACGGCAGGAATCTCAATGCTTCTGATTGGGCCATGTCCTCATGCCTCTCAGCCAATCACCGTGGCTGAGAGCAAGCAATGCTCCCAATGGTCAAGACCCAGGCCCATGCTCATTCCTGATGCAGGTGACATTTGCATACTGAATACGAGGACTGCGGTTCCTCTGTATCCGGAGAAAGCAGCGTGGGTGCTGGGGGGCAAAAACAAAGGCATCTACCACGGATGCGAGATTGGCCACAAGGTATTACCTAGAATATCAGGTTTGCAGTGGCAGGACCAGGCCTCGTGGGCTCTGGAATCCAGGTGATTGCCCAGAGACTCCCCAAGTTCAGGCACAGCTGCTTAATCAATACCAAGTGCTACGAATGGCGCTATCTCCGCACTGAGCTTGGAAAATCAGTCGTTTTCGTTTGGGGACTATCAGTTCTATGGATTGATATTCTGGTTCCTGCTTTACCATAGACTGTCAGAGGCAGGTAAGCCTCCATTTCTTTATCTGTCTAATGGGGTAATACAATGAAAGTGAAAGCTTTTTGCAAAACATAACATACCACGCTGAGGACATCAAGGTGGATGGGGAAGCTGAGGGGGGGGGGGGAGGCAGGTTCATGCCACAAAGCCAATGGCACTGAGGTTCCAGGCCATTTCAGATGAGGCACTGCCTAACCCGTGGGTGAGAACCACAGTGGGAGGGGCCTGCTCGTCTCTGAACCCCAATCCTGTGTGTGCACCGCCTCAAAAGGGGTATGAGTTTGGGACCCTGCAAGAGGAGAAAGGATGCAGATCTTACTCATGAAGCCAGAACCCAGGTACTCAGAGGGCATCGCCCTTCCACCTCTGGTGAGAGTCTTGAAAGTCACATGAGGCCTGGGGGAAGGAGATAAGATGTCTGGAAGCGGCCCTCGCTGGGCCTGTCTCCTGGTTTGGCAAGTCCTCAGAAGGTGCCACCCAGGGAATACCTGCCAGTGCAGTGTAGTCATCGCTCAGCCCTCCAGGAGAAGCAGTGTGTGTGGGGGAGGTCTGTCTTCGGAAGCCGTTCCAGCTTCCCCAGGAGCAGCTGCCACTCCTGGCTGGTCAGCTGACCCCTGATGCCCCCTGAGTGCAGCGACAGTGCATCCGGCCACGTTGACAAGTCCACTTCCCCACTGGCCAGCTGGCTTCCCTCAAGCCTGGAGTCCGCAGCAGCAGCCTGTGCTGAACCCCAACACCTGGAAGCCAGGGCCATTTGCGTCTCCTCCCTCCTTGGCTTCCTCCTGGGATTCTGCCCAAGGGAGCATTTTCTTTGCAGCTCTGCCTCCAAACACAGAAAAAGGACATTTCCGCAGGAGCCCATAACCCGGGCAGAGGGAAGAAGTGATGTGGCATCCTCCCATGGCAACAAGGACGCAAACCTCGGGAGTTTCAACTATCGCCATCAACAGGTGGCTTCCGGTGGGGTTTGCCAGCTCTTGGACAGAGAATCACGTCACCTGGTCCCCCAGAACCACAGCGCCTCCCCACCTTCCAAACGGAGGTGGCAGCCTGTGGTAAAGAGGGGGCATGTGGCATCGAAAAGCCAGACGCCATTTCCACTTTAATTTTGACGCCTGTGTAACTGTCTGTCACGTCCGTGTCATCACATGTTCACTGGCCGCCTGGCGAGGAGGAGCCTGGGGGGTGGGAAGGACACTCCTGGAACTGCTGGAGGCAGAGTCTGGCTTTAGTTCCGGTTGGAGGACCAATTCGGAGGTTGAGGACACAGGCAGGGAGGGCTCTGGGATCCCACCTCCTGGAGAGAGCTCTGTAGGAGGAGTTTAAAGGCAAGGAATCTGCTCTGGGACCATTCGGGCCTGAAATGCTCACAACGGAGGACAGCTATTCTGTAAACTGGCATCACCCTGCCAAGCGTAGTTCTCACATCGCAGGAGTGAAGTTAAATTGTTAGGGTTTCTACTAGTAAAGTGATCTTTGCAACTGAGAGGAACAGCAGACTCTCCCACCCCTTTCCTGCCTAAGCTCCCAGGAAGCGAAGCCAGACTTGCTCCTCGAGCTCCCTCTGGTGGCGATGAGCAGAACAATCCAGCTCTGGGGTTTTTGCTGGGGCGAGTGGCACAGAGGCCTCCTGGGTGCTCAGTAGGAAGCAGTAGGAGGAGAGATGTTCTACCCTCTCAGTGGCAGGGCAAAGGGCCTGCTGTCACCCTCTGCAAGGTGGCCTCCATCTGTCTGGATTCTGAAGAGCAGGAATTCCCGCAGATGCCCGGCCCTGCTGATGGGCACCAGTGCTGTGGGGTGAATGGCTTGTGCAGAGCACGTGGAAATCTGCTCTGTGCCACTTTGTTTCCACTGTCCTAGCTTTATCTCAGTTTCTCAACCCGATTGGCAGCTTCTCCAGGCCTGAGATGGCATCTTAATTGTGTAGGAAGGATGCCTCGTGCCCGCCAGCATCGAGCTGGGGCTTTCCTGAATGGAGTGCGTCCTGGAGGAACTCTGGACCTGGGGCAGGTCACAGGGTGAGCTGCAGTGCGCCTCTGAGGCTAATGCTGCGTGACTGCCAGCTTGTCCTGTGCTGTCTGCGTTCTCACAGGTCTTGATGCGGCGGCTTTGACAGCTCATCGTCCCCAGTCACTGCCCTCGGACTGCCAGCTCTGATCCGGGCTTTTCCACTCATGCCTCTGGCTTGGAGATGGGGGCTGGGAGCAGTGAGTGGGGTTTGAAGGCAGCAGTGGGGTTGGAAGGGAGATTGGCCACAGAAATCACAGTGGGAAGTGCTCATGTCAACACTCAGACATGACTTGCGCTGAATGTTCCAGAAATGCTCTAGGGAGCAGGAGGCTGTACCAGCAAGAATGCCAAGAATGCAAGGGTTCCAGGCCTGGCTCTGTGGCTCTGGGTTGGTCACTGAACCTCTCTGAACCCAGCATCTTTATTTGTATAACAACCTTGCAGGACATGTTTTCCAAAGATCCTTTTCCAGATCCAACATTCTCTCCAATGAACATATATATTTTTATTTTATTTATTTTTAAAATATGTTTTTATTGATTTCAGAGAGGAAGGGGGGAGAGATGAAATATCAATGATGAGAGAGAATCATTGATCGACTGTCTCCACTGGGGATCAAGCCCACAAACTAGGCATGTGCCCTTGACCAGAATCGAACCTGGGACCCTTCAGTCCACAGTTCGATGCTCTATCCACTGAGCAAAACCAGCTAGGGAAACATATATATTTTTAAATGGCTGATGATGAGTTTAGTGGCCTGGGATATTTGTTATCATCTCACGGAGGAAAACAGAATCTGCAACTCAGGATTTTGAATGTGTGTTCTCCTAACCGGCAAGGCCATCGCCTGGACACCACTGCCCCCTTGTGGCAGTTAGTCTAATTTTGTAGGGCAGTGCTCAGGAATCAACAGTTTATAAGGCCTTGAAGACTTGGATTTAAGAGGGAGCTGGATAACGTCCCCAAAGCTGTACCCATCCCTGGAAGGAACAGATGCCTGCAACTAGATGAGATGCCTTAGTCATCCATCCCCTTGATGCCCTGCCCTCACATCAAGACAGTAATTTAGAGGCAATCTTTAAGCGGATTCCCTAAATCCACTTGAAAATTGATTCACAGATGAACAATTGCTAGCTTCTGAGACCTGTATGCTCCTACTTCAGAGGGGATTCCCTAAAAGGGGAAATGACACTATGCCCAGGGGGTACTTGTAGGTATTAAACAGCCTGTTTGTGAACACAATCTCTTTTTTTCCTTTTCATTGAAGTAAGATGTACATAACATGACCCATCATTTTAAAGTGAACAATTTTGTGGCATTTCCTAGTAGTACATTCATCATGCCATGTCGCCATCTAGCTCCAAAACACTTTCATCCCCCTCCCAGAGCAACGTCCTGAATCCTCTTTCTCCCTGGTACCCGGAAACCACCAATTTGCTTTCCATCTGTGGATTCGCTGAATCTAGGTAGTTCGTAAAAGTGGGACCACGCAATAGTTGTCCATGCGTGCGGCTTCTTTCACTTCGTGTTAAGGTTTCCGGGGTTCATACACATGGTAGCCCGTGTCAATTCTCCATTCCTTTTTACAGCTGAACAATACGCCACCCCATCTACATCACATTCCTCTGCGTAGCCACTCATCCACGATGGACATTCAGGTTGTTGCCACCTTTTGGCCGTTGTGATTCGTGCCGGAAGGAACAGTTGCATACAAGTATTTGTTTGAAAGTCCCTGATTTCCATTCTTTTGGGTGTATATCTAGGAGTGGCATTTCTGGGTCATACAGTGATTCTGCATTTAACTTGTTGATGAACCGAGTCTTTAGAATGAGGTGTCATCAGGAGGGGAAGATGCCCCGCTTCAGGGTCTAACGCTTCCCTGCGTATTCCCCTGGATCTGCCTCGGGTTGTGGGCTGGCGGGTGTGACTTTGTTTGAGGTGGGGGTTGGGGGAGGGGTGTTCTGGGACACACACCTCCCGGAACATGTTTCCTTTTAGTGCATAGCAGCAGCCCAGGAGGCCAAACCAATCCAGGTGAACACATTAAAGAGCTTCTTCAAGCCTCACGTCTGCTACCATTTCACAGCCAAAGTCACAGGACCAAGCCGCCCTTTAATGGAGAGGGATGTAATACCCACCAGCTCCACTGGGAGGCGCTGCAAAGTCACATGACACAGGGTGGGGATGTTTCAGGGCCTCAGAGGCAAAGAGTCAGGAACTATCGCCAGGGAGGCTCATTCTCTCTTTGTAAGGGGGCTGGGCTTCCTTTGAACACCTCACTTGCTTTTTCTAAGTCATGTTTACATTATAGCAAAGACAGCTGTGGTCCGGATGCATGGGTGTTCGCGCCATGGGGCGTGCGAGAACTCTCTGACCACAGCGTCAGGGCGCCAAGCATCTGGCTCCTGGGGAAGCTGGGCTCACACTCAGTGGAGACCTTCTGGCTCCTTTAACCCAGGCCTCTTAAGGAATGCGAGTCAGTAAGTGGCATAAATTATTCACTGCAAGGAACGTTCTCAGAAGTGAACAATGGGGCTGGAGAAATTGCCAACAGGGTGTGAGTTCTTTTCAGAGTTTGGACCTCTGCTCACCTTTGAATGGATGGGTGTTTTTAACTATTAAAAATTCAGATTTCAGAGAAGAACGCATCTAAGTTGTGCAGAGATTTCGAGGAGACTCTGAGTTTCCTTCCCAGCCTCTTCTGCAGGAGCGGGTGGGCGCAGTCTGGCTCCGTGTGCTGTGATCTCAGGGCTCAAGGGCCTGTCCCTCTGACCACAGAGGTCTTTTCTACCTGTCGCTGAGCTATGAGCAATCCAGTCCCTCTTCAAAACCACTCCAGTCAGAATACAAAACCTCGGAGAGTCAGGAGAGGAAAACTCACGTTTACTGAACACCTATTGTGTGGAAGCATCCTCACCCATAAGGTAGATAGGCTCTTGCTTTATTAGTTTTATTTTTTAAATATATTTTTTATTTCAGAGAGGGAGAGAGAGATAGAAACATCAGTGATGAGAGAGAATCATTGATCGGCTGCTTCCTGCATGCCCCACCCTGGGGATCAAGCCTGCAACCTGGGCATCTGCCTTGACCGGGAATCGAATTGTGACCTTCATAGATCAATGCTCAACCATTGAGCCATGCTGGCTGGGCAGCTTTATTAGTTTTTCTGTGCAAATAATCAATACATCACAGAACTAGAGAACATTAGAAAATAAAGGTTAAAGGAAAAAGAAGAGTCCCTTGCATTCCAGCCATCAGAGATCATCTCTGTTGACAGCATAGGGTATAATCCTCCAGGCATGTCACCGTGCTAGTCACACATGTATTTGCACATTCCTGACCTGTCGGCAGCCTTTGGCTGGGGAGACTACTCTGGGATGTCCCCCTGGTTTCAGAGATGGCAGCCCCCACCCTTTCCACCCGTTGCTCTGGCTGACCAACCTCAGTGGCTTCTGCAGGTGTCTCCTCTGCTCCCCTCTGTCTGTTGGAGTTTCTCAGCTTTCAGCCATGGACCATCTATCACCTCTGCTCACTCTATTCCTGTTAGGAAGTCTCATTTCCAACGTATATCATCCTCCCAAACATGGTCTCCAGCCTCCTTCTCTCTTCTCAGCTCTGCTCTGAAGACCACACTGCCTCCTGACATTTCCACTTGCATGGCTTACAGGAACCCCAAACTTACTTTGAAAAAAAGTGAGCTGTTGACCTCCCTCTTTCAAAATCTGCTTCTCTTCCATCTCAGAATCGGGACCTCCTGACTAGTGATTTGATCTCTTCTTCCTCACTCCTCATTCAATCTGTCATGAAGTCCTGTCCATTCTGCCTGCACATATATCCACATGTGATGATATCTACATTCTGTCAAATCCAAAATGGCCCTAGCCTGTTTGGCTCAATGGATAGAATGTCAGCCTGTGGACCAAAGGGTCCTGGGTTCGATTCCAGTCCAGGGCACGTACCTTGGTTGCAGGCTCCTCCCCAGCCCAGGCCCTGGCTCGTGTAGGAGGCAACCAATCGATGTGTTTCTCTCACATTGATATCTCTCTCTCTGTCTTCCCCTCTCTCTTCCACTCTCTCTAGAAGATCAATAGAAAAATATCCTCGGGTGAGGATTAACAACAACAAAATGAAAGCATGTTTTCTGCTGGTATTTCCTTAATCTTGACAGGAAGTGTCCATGAAATGTTTCACCATGCAACCGCTTCATAGCTGTTTCATGGTCAACAGCATTGAAAGATGTTCCTGACTGAAGAGCACACCTTGCTTTTATGGAAGTTTAAACATGGGAAAAGATGTGAATCTTAAATCCATCTACTTCTATCTCTCTCACCACTGTTCTAGCATAAGTCTTCTTCCGTTTGGACTTCCTTAGACCTCACGTTTACCCTCATTCACTGGCAAGTTTGCCTCCAAAAGGGTACCTGGGCTCCAATGACTTCTCAGTATCTCCCCTCTCTCTGGCCTGGACACCTGGTCTCCTTGCCTTCTCCAAGCCAGAGGGACTTTTCTAGAAGGAAAAGCAAACACATCACCTCTCATTTCCAAATTCCCCAAACATTTCCACTTATACCTGGAATACAGTTCACAGCCATAAGGTCCTACTGATTGTCCCATCCCCTGCTTTATTCTTTTATTTTTTTATATTTATTGATGAGAGAGAGAGAGAGGGAGAGAGAGGAAACATTAATTTGTTGTTCTACTTATTCATGCATTCGTTGGTTGTTTCTTGAGTGCGTCCTGACCAGGGCTCAAAACCACAACCTTGGCGTATTGGGACAACACTCTGACTGACGGAGCTACCTGGCCAAGGCTGCTCCATTCTCATGGTTCTCCAGACACCGGGACATTTTTCTCTGCCTCGGATGCACCAAGCTCACTCCCACCACAGGGCTTCTGCAGTCGCCATTCTGTCTGCTTCCAACGCTCCTATCCTGGATCTTTGCATCGTCACCTCCTTCTCATCAGTCTGGGGCCAGCTTAGATGTCACTTGAAGAGAGGTCTTTCCCAGACCAGCCTCACTAAAGCTGCTGCCCACGTTTCCACCCACCCGCCCCCGCCTGCCAACATTCTACCACATTTTATACCTGGTTTATGTATTTATTTCTCTTTCTCCCCTCACCAGCATATAAGCTCCTGGAGGCTAGAGACTCTCGTTCCCTATTATTGCTTCAGCATCTTAGTGCTTTGCACAAAGTAGGCATTCGATATAGATGGAAGAGATATTTGGTTGGTGCAATGTCCTACTTCCTACTTTCTCTTCTGTACTTCATGCCTCCTCCAAAACTCAATTGCTAGACAGATCTTTTAAAAACAAAAATCTGACCATGTTACTTTTCTACTTGAAACCCATAAGTGCCCATTGCAACTCTTAAGTAAGGCTTTGGCAGCATCCTACAGCAACTGATCTGTTGTATTTTCATTTAATTCAGTTCAAAATGCTTTCTAATTTCCCCTGTGATTTCGTCTTTGACTCGTGGGTTTTGGAAGTATGGTATTTAGTTTCCTAATATTTGGGGATTATACAGATATCTTTCTGGATGTTACTGATTTTTAATTTAATTTCATTCTTTGTATGACTTGGATCCTTTTTCATTCATTGAGACTTGGCTCCGGACCCCGAATATGATTGCTCTACACAGACCTTTCATGGGCACTTGAGAATGTACGCAGTTTTGGGGAGGAACATTCTACAAATGTCAATTAGCCAATTTGGTCGATAGTGCTGTTCAAGTCTACTGTATCCTTCCTGATTTTTTTTGCCTACCTGTACACAGTATTTAGAGAGGTGTATTGAAATGTGCAACTGTAATTGTAGATTTCTTTATTTCCCCCTTAAATTTTATCAGTGTTTAATCTATATATGTTGAAGCTCTGTTATTAGGAGCAAAACCATTTAAGACTGGTATGTCTTATTGGTTAATTGACCCATTTTCAATTATCAAATGGCCTTCATTAACTCCATAATATTCTTTTCTCTGAAACCTACTCTATTTGATATTAATATAATCATTCTTTTGACCCATGCTAACATTCTCCATGTCTCCATTCTCCTAGCCTATTTGTGTCTTTATGCTTAAAGTGTGTTTCTTGTTGATATATCTAATTGGGGCTTGCTTTTTTTTCTCCATTCTCATCTACATGTAATTGGGATGTTTAAACCATATCTATTTAATGCGGTTATTGTTATGGTTAGCTGTAAGCCTGTCATGTTAATTTGTATTATTTGCCTCATCTGTTTTGTTTCCTCTTTTTATGCTTTATTTTGGATCGAGTACTTTATTATTCTTTTTATCTCTGTTGGCTTATTAGATACTGGTATGATGCTTTCATTATTTTAGTGGCTGATTTAGGATTCACAATCTACACCTTTAATTTATTACAGTCTACCTTCAAATGATATACTACTTTACATGTAGTATAAGAACATCAAAAGAGTATATCTCCACCCCCCACCCCCCGGCCTTGATGTTATTATTGGCACACACTTTCGTTTTGTCATACATTTAAGTGTTATAAATGTCAGTCACTCAGAGCTTACAAATCCCCATAATATGCAATGTTATTATTTTGTTTGAATAGCCAATTATCTTTAAAGACATTCCTGAGGACACTACCCAATGCCCTGAGAGTTATGAATTTTTAGGCTTTTACATTTTTTTCAAGTTTGACTTGCAAGAGCCGACACTGTGCCCAGCCCTGTGTGGAAACCAGGCGTCAGTCTCTGGAGCCCTGGTGGACAGCTTCCTGGCCTTTGATAGTTCCCCATGTGCCGCGCGTGGCGAATCAGTCCTCCGCTGACGGCTGTGGGGGTGGGGAGGGGACCCTTTGCAGGCCTCCGGGGGTCTTGCTTTGGGAAGCTCGCTTCCTTCTTGTATTCTCTGTCCTAATAATTCCAACTGCACTGGTCTCCCCAGACTCTCAGCTCATCCTGCTCAACTCAGAGACTCCGCACAGCTCCACCCCAAGGCCCCATCCCCGTGCCACAACCTGGAGACTGTCTGAAGGCAATGGCCTGGGCGACCCTTGGCTTCAGCACTTTTGTTCTCCCCTCTCATCGGTCACTGTCCTTCGTTGCCTGGTGTCCCAGTTGTTGTTTTTTTTAAAGCATTGCTTCACATAATGTCTTTCTTTCTGGTAAGAAATGATATCCATGTCTCTTCATCTTGACTGGACTATGGCCTGTCTTTGAGCTTATCACTTCTCTCTTCTGTTGTGTCCAGTCTTCAGGTAAGCCCATCCAGTACAGCTTTTTTTTTTTTTTTTTTTTGAGATGATTTTTAGAGAAGTTTTAGGGAAATTAAGTAGAAAGTACAGAAAGTTCCCATATATATACCTCCTGCCCTAATGACACACGGCCTCCCCCAAGATCCCCATCCTGCCCCAGAATGTGGCCTCACCTTGGCCAGTCACTCATCAGGAGCCTCCCCAGGTGAGGGCTTGAAGCTGAGGCAAAGCCTGAAAGATGGAAAAGTTGGAGGCTTTGTGAGGAGCATCACCAAGCACGCCCTAAGGCTGCACACAAACCCTTTCATGAAAGGGGGTCTGAGCGTGTACACATCTTCACATCTGCCACCCAGGGCACGCTTTCCTGGTGGCTGAGCCTGGGCACAGGGGAGCAGGTCCAAGTGCAAAAGCACATGACGAGTGCCTGCTTCCTTTGCTAACTCCTGATTGGCTGGAGCGATCATGTGGGCAGCCGAACATTAAGGGGCAAGGAAGTCTGCTCTGCCCACACAGAGGGCATGAAAGGTGGGTATGCTACAGGGGAGTGAGGAATCTGGACCAATATTTTGATCACAGAGGAGAAAGTTCCTTGATAAACTCTGGCCACACTACTCACTATTAGTACTACCTGCTGAGACCAGGCGCCACAGACACCTCCCAGGAAGGACAGTCACCGGACTGAGGACCAAGTCAGATTTGGTCCCTGAAAGTCAAAACTGCAGCTTCGGAAATGGGCAAGGCCAGAGCACAAAGCAACCACCACGCCCTCCTCCCAGAGCCCCTGCCGGGCAGCTCCTGCCTACTGGATCAATAGTAATTGGGGGCGCTGGGGGCGAGTTACTCAGATGAACTAAACGTAATGAGTGCAGGCTGCTCTTTGGGAAAGCGCAGGCACCATCCACTTAGCGCTGGAGCCTGGCCATTCCCGGGCACTGCCGCCCCGCCTCCTCCTCTTGGCGGGGCCTGGGTGATCCTGCCTGTTCCTCCCACACCTCCTGTCCTGCGAGCTCCTGGCAGGATGGAGGCTGCAGGGCCGCCCCAGGCCAGGAGGTGCTGCCAGGAGGCCCTGGAGAATCTCCTCCCTCGTCTCTGCTTTCTCTGCTCCCTGGTGACCTACGCGATGCTGGGCGCCCTGCTCTTCTCAGCCATTGAGGGTGGCCGGGATCTGGGGGCGGGTGACCCAGAGTTTGAGGACTTCTTGGAGAAGCTCTGTGGCCTCTTAAAATGCAACAGAACTGGTAGGTGGCTCACTGGGGCAGGGGGGTGGGGAGGTGGGGGCTTTTCTCCGTGGGTGGAGGCAGCCCTCAGAGGGAAGAAGGCTCCCTGCTGGAGGCTGGCGCTGGGAAGCCTCTGCATGGAGCCTCCCTTTCCTGGGCGACCTCAGGCCAGTGGCTTCCCCTCCAAGCCTCAGTTTTCCCCTCTGTTAATAGGGAGAATAATGGCCGCTTAGGGCTGCCGTGAAGAATGTAGAAGCAGCACTGAGCACCCAGTAGTTGCTCTGGAAAGACTGCTCCCTTCCCGCTGCCTCAGCTGCAGCCCCACACAGGCCAGCACGCTCTGGGGAGGGTGGGCTGCTAGAGATAGTGAGGTTGGGTGGGGGGTGATGAAGCCGGGGATAGGAGTTCCTAGGCTGGTCCTCAGAAGGATGCCCCCCCCCCCCCCCCCCGCCCTGATTCCATTTACAGGGACTAGAAGCCAAAGGACAATCCAAATCGGGCACAGACAGCAGCCTGCCCCCTACTCTCCTGCTCCTGCTTTCCCTTTCAAGCAGCCTTTTCTGCTGTTGGACTCAGGGGACGGGGAGAGACTGTAGGAAGACCTTGGGGCCTGGTTCTAGTCCTTCCTCGCCAAATCTCCCAGCTTGCTGTGTGACTCCAGGCAGAGCGGTTGCCCTCTCTGGGTCCAGAGTGCTGGACAGATTGTGCTGGCCCACAATCCCAAGGACCCCATGGGAAACAGACCAGATGATAGACGAGGCGGAAGGCACAAGGCGTGGAGTCTGTGTCCCGATAGGGGTTTCGCTTGTATTTCGTCCCTGGTTTCCGCAGACGCAGGTCCTTCGGGCTGGGGCTGACGAGAGGTTGGTTGCAGGGGCAGGATCTCCCCTCAGTGGAGGGGCTTCCCCACCCCTCCTCTCTGCAACTGTGCCAGACAGACACGCACCTGCTGGGAGGTGACTTCTGCCAGCGCTGCAGCTCGGACACTGAGCCACCGCCGGCTCTGGACTGTCAGCAAGGTCAGGGCTTTCCACACGTGGCCATGACAGGACCACCCAGGGGGCTTGTCTAAAATGCACATGCCCAGCGCTTCCCCAAACCGACTTAATCATGACTTCTGGGGTTGGGCTGGAATCTTTTTTTTTTTTTTTTAAATATTTTTTATTGATTTTAGAGAGAGAAAGGGAGGGGGGAGAGAGAGAGAGAGAGAGAGAGAGAGAGAGAGAGAGAGAGAGAGAGAGAGAGAAACATCAATGAAAGAGAAACATTGACCAGTTGCCTCCTGCACTTCCCTACTGGGGACCGAGCCTGCAACCCAGGCACATGCCCTGACCAAGAATTGAACCATGACCTCCTAGATCATGGGCTGACACTCAACCACTGAGCCACACCAGCCGGGTGGAATCAAATTTTTAAGAAGTTCCCCAGGTGATTCTGATGCACGGAATGGTGTGGGAACATGGAACTGGTCCAGACACATTTTGTACCGATTTTCAATGGAGGTTAAACTCCTCAATATGGGCTAGCTAAGAGCAGACCCCATGCCAAATGCTTTCCATGCAATAGCATACTTAGTCCTCACACCAACCCCATGAGGTGGGCATGAATTGTCCCCTTTCACAGATGAAGAAACTGAGGCACTGGGAGGTAAGCAGCTTGTGCAAGGTCGCACACTAGAAAATGGGTCCTGGGATTCTACCCCAGGCATTTGGGTTCCAGAGCCAGAGCTTCTCCCAAACCCCCATGTCCTACTACCTCCCTGCTGGAGAAACTGAGGCTGAGAAGCAGGCTTCCTGTCCACAGCTATAGGAACTGGTCAGGGTCAGAGCTGGGCCTAGAATGCAGGTGTCTGGACTCCCAGGCTCATGCTCAGTCGAGTGAGTGGTGACTTCCTGCTGTGTGTCAGGCTCTGTGACATCCTCTTCCCACCACCCAGAGTCTGGCACGTGGCTTCTAGGATCCCCCAAACCCACTGGCTGCCAGGCCAAAGGGATTTCTGAAAAAACCTGAGGAATCAAGGCTCCCCAAACCGCTTCGATATGTATATTGATTTCAGAGAGGAAGGGAGAGGGAGGGAGGGGAGAGAGAGGAGAGATAGAGATAGAGATAGAGATAGAGATAGAGATAGAGATAGAGATAGAGATAGAGAGAGAGAGAGAGAGAGAGAGAGAGAGAGAGAGAGAGAGAGAAACATCAACAATGAGAGAGAATCATCAATCAGCCGCCTCCTGCACACCCCACACTGGGGATCGAGCCTACAACCTGGGCATGTGCCCTGACTGGGAATTGAACCATGACCTCCTGGTTCGTTGAGCCACGCCAGCCAGGCCCAAACCTGCTTCTGCCATGCAGCCCAGACACCCTCAGGTGGCTGGTGCCCGCAGATCCAGTACATCCACCAACTCCATGGGCTCAGGGACCTCCAGGAGACGGTGCGGGTTGCGGCCACAGCTCAGATTGCATTTCATAGGAGCCTTTTGCTTTTAGTTTACAAGATTCCGTGACAGACAGAGCAGACATGTGTGCACCCCTTTGCAAGGTGGAAGACGGAGGCTCAGAGAGTCCAGAAAGCCCTCCCAGCTGCACAGTTCCCTGTGGCTGAGCTCGGGTGGGAGCCTGGGCTGCTCCCTGCAGGAACCCGAGCAGGATCTAAAAGCAGAGACACTTACAAGTGTTGATGTTGAGGCCTCAAGGCTGGGTTGGGGGGAAGCAGCCAGCATGGCTCAGTGATAGAGAGTCGACCTATGAACCAGGAGGTCACGGTTCGATTCCGGGCATGTGCCCAGATTGCAGGCTCGATCCCCGGTGGAGGGGTGTGCAGGAGGCAGCTGATCAATGATCCTCTCTCATCACTGATGTTTCTATCTCCCTCTTCCTTCCTCTTTGAAATCAATGAAAGAAAAAATATATTTTAAAATGACAGGGGCAGGTTTGTGGGGGCACTACTGGTCCCTGGGGAAGACGCCCCTTCACCTCGGGGGTCCCTGTCTTGGAGGGCGGAGTCTCTCCCTCACTCTGGCCCTCTCTTTCTCCAGGGATGGAGGACAGGAAGATGGACCTCAGGCAGCTGCTATCCAAGGTAAAGCCCCAGTGGTCTAGCAGGTCCGCAGACTGGTCCTTCCTGAGCTCACTCTTCTTCTGCTGCTCAGTGATCAGCACCGTGGGTAAGTACAAGGGCAAGGCTGAGCCTGGCAGAAAGGCCTGGGGAAGAGTGGGGGAAGGGGTGCTGAGGACCCCTGGTGAGGATGCTGGGACGTTCAATTCATGCAGTGCGAAGGGCCTACCCTGTGCCAGGCCTACTGTGCACGGGTGGGCACTGGTCCCAGCTCAGGACACAGCAGGCCCTGTCATTGGCCCATAATGTGCCTTCGTGGGAACTAGAAAAGAGAGCCCTTTCTCAGGTGGGTGCAGCCCAGGCCTGTCCCTAACTATAGGAACTGGTCAGGGTCGGAGGTGGGTCTACACCGGGCATAGCCCCCAGTGAGCAAGGTGTTGGGCTGGGATCCAGCCCCTTCTTGCCCCTCAGCTGAGTGCTCTTGTCCCAAACACCATCAGCCGGCAGCACCTGCCAGCCCAGGTCCTGGGCAAGATGTAGGAACTCAGGACAGGCTTTATGGGAGCAACGACTTGGGGCAGCTGCCCCAGGCTTGAGGGAGGTCCAAGAGGCAGGATGGGAAGTGGAGGTTCTGGTGGCGCCTCCCGGTGGAGACACTCAGCACTGGGGCTCCCAGTGAGAGGGTGGGTGGGGAGGGGGGTTTCGGGATCACCAGCACCCCTAGGTGGTTTCTTGCAGAGGCTGACATTGCCAGGGTGACAAGTGACAATAACAGCGATGCCCCTGAGCAGGGCCTCGCAGGCGTTATCCTATTTCATTCTCACGGCAACCTCATGAGGTAGACGTTATCTCTGTCCCATCCGGCAGTGAGCTGGGAACACTTTGAGGGGACAACCGTCACAGGGAGCAGTGTCTACGAGGAAGGTCCTGGAGATGAGCAAGGGGCTGAGAGGATGGGGTTTAATTGGTTTTAGTATGTTTTCTTTCTCAAGAACTTCAGGGGGTTGATCTAACCGATCTTAACATCTCTAAGCCTTGGCACAACTGACAATATGACGATTGGACCAGATGACTCTGCTGTGGGGGCTGTCCTGGGCACTGTGGGATGCTCAGCTCCATCTCTGGCCTGTAGTCACCAGAGGCTCTTACCTCCACCTCTTCCTCCGCTGTACCCTTCCATTTCACCAACCAAAAATGTCTCCAGGCTTTGACAAATATCTTGGGGAGGGGGGCAAGGCTGCCCCCCATTGAGACCCACTGAGCAAATACAATAGTTACCAAGGTGCAGTCTCTGGACCAGTAAGTAGCACATGTATCACCTAAGAACGTGTTAGAAATTCAAGGTAACTCTCGGGCCCATCCTAGACCTTCTGAGTCAGAAACGATAGCCGAGGGGCTCAGCAAAGTGTGTTTGGCAAGTTCTCACGGCGATTCGGATGCATGCAAACGTGGGGAAGCCCTGACCTGATTTCAAGGCTCTCAGCCCTGGCTACATGTTAGCATCACCCAAATATCTTCCACAAGCTCTGCGCCTGGACCCTGTCCCGCGCCAACCAAGTCAGAATCTCTAGGGACAGGCCCAGGCATCAGCCTTTTTTAGAGCCCTCGGTGATTCTAATGGGACTCCAGGCTGGGAACCACTGATGTGATGGGAACGCATTAGCTTGGTTTAAATCCCAAGGAAGCGATGCTACCACCCATGACTTAAGTCAATTAGGACATTGGGCCGTCCAGCAATTACAACTGGAAGAGGATGTTGGCGAAGTTCTGCATTGCCCAGAATCAATAACCCTGCTGGCATCACCGCTGCCGGCCCTGGGTCTCGGGGTCACCTGCCATGCACCTGGCCTTGATGCTGGGAAAGGGACACCTGCAGGTGTGAGGTTGGCCAACCTCCAGTCATTGCCAATTGGGTCAGCCCCCTTGGGTTAGAAAGTTAAGTGGATGAGCTATTACCTACTCCCAGCCTAAGAGGAGGGGCTGATCATAGTGGAATATATAAGTGCATTAGAAGAAATGATCTGATTTTCCATTATGCAGCTCAGCATCCAGTAATTGGGACAGTCAATATAGGCCCTTCGCTGGGGCTGGGTGCTCTCTGAGACTTGTTTCTGTGGTATATTTTCTATAACATGGCATATATTCTGGGTTATAAACATGGCCCACCCAAGGCAGCCACAGACTTTATTTATAAGGTGTGAAGCCCACTTTGCCAAGGAGAGCAGGTTGGGTGTGGGGGGTGGGGAGGAGGGGAGATCTTAGCCTTGTGGGCTGTGGGCTGTTTGACCCTGGCCAGGTCACCTGACTTCCCTGTTCCATGTCCATTAACTGTGGTAACAACGGTGGTTTTGTATTGCAAGGAATTTTGACTCCAAAAGGCACTTGACTCTATAAATCCCATAAGAAATGAGCAATTTTTCCCTTTTAAAAGGAAAAAAAATCTGACCCTGGGTCTCCATACTTGAGGATGGGGAATTTTTTTTTAAACATATCTTATTGATTTTTTTACAGAGAGGCAGGGAGAGGGATAGAAGAGTTAGAAACATCCATGACCGAGAAACATTCATCAGCTGCCTCCTGCACACCTCCTACTGGGGATGTGCCCGCAACCAAAGTACATGCCCTTGACGAGAATCAAACCTGGGACCCTTTAGTCTGCAGGCCGATGCTCTATCCACTGAGCCAAACTGGTCAGGGTGAGGATGGGGAATTTTAACTCCTGACTTTCCTCAGGGTGCTTGAGAACTGGGGCTTCTGTAGTGTCTGGAAAACAGAGGGAAGAGGCCTGTCTATGGGCCCCCATGGCTGCTGTTGACGTCCTTATGGGCTGATGGCTCTGTGGGTCCCATTACACCCAGGGCCTGGGCTCCTCTGCTCAGGAGTCTCTCTCCCCCCTCCTCCATGGCCAGAGTCAACTGCCTCCTTGCCCTGACTGCACTGGTTTTTGCACCAGAAGTCCCATGTTCTGGGACACCCCTCAGTCCTGGCAAATAGGGCAGTTGGCCATTCTATCCATGACCCACCTCTGTCACCCATCCTCCCTCTCTCTTAGACCCCACCCACCCTGGTCTCCTCAGTGGTCCTGGGCTTTCACCAAAGCCTGGAGGGGAGGCTGTCCTGAGGCCACTTCTGCAATCCCTGTCCCTCAGGGGAGGGCGGGAGCTGCTGGAGTAGAGGCAGTGGAAACCCCCAGTAACCTCCCACCAAGTCCTGCCACACAGAGCAACCTGGGACCTGGTGGGAGGTGGAACCAATGGGCTCTCAAGCCCTGAGTCTGGTGCACACACCTGGCCACGTCCTGCTGGAATGGAGGAGAGCCGAGTTCAAGGCCAAGCTTTCCTCTCAACTAGGAGCCACCAGAGGGCGTGACCTCTGCCTGTTCCTGGTATAGCCCCCAAGCTTGGGCACAAGAGCATGGCATACAGTAGGTGCTCCATAAATGTGAAATGCAGGCTGGGTGCCTTTGTTTTAATTGCTCACCCAACAGCCTGCTCTTTTTTTAAAAAAATTATTGTTCTAAGTATTACATATTCCCCTCTTTTCTCTCATTGACACCTTCCAGCCGGCCCAGCCCCCAGCCCAGGCCACCCCCCCCCCATTGTCTGTGTCTATGGGTGATGCATATATGCATTCAAGGTCTTTGGTTGATCTCTTTCCTCCCACCCACCCTCCCCTGCCTTCCCTCCGAGAATCCCCACTCTTCCACGCCTCTGGATCCACTCTGTTCCTCAGTTTATTTGGCTAATTAGATTCCACACATGCGTGAGATCACGCAACAGCCTGCTCTTGTATGCTCCGTCCCGGATCCCCCTCTGGAATCCCATGCCTGCTAAGCGGGCTGTGGAACTTGACGCATATCCGCCTCCTCCACTAAACCAGAAGCTCAGCGGGGTTAGGTTCCATATTCACCCTGCTCACCGTGAGCCTGGCACAGGCGGTCAGCCCTCCACGTGCTCACACAATAGGAAGACGCACTCAGAGCGAACCGCCCTGCCATCACACGGAGCCTCTGGAACCAGCCAGGGTGGCCTGGAATGCCCCGGGAGAGGCGCAGACTGCTGAGACCCATCGCAGGCCACGGCCCTCCCCCAGGATCCTGGCGCAGTGGGCAACCTGATCATTCCCACAGGGCAGAGCCTGGCCCAGAGCTGGCCACAAGGAGCTGCAGCCCCAGAGGAGCTGGGGCTCAGCCAGCCTAGCAATTACCTTCACATTAATTTACATAATTGGGCTGGGTTTTCTGTATTAATCTTCCTTCATGGCATCAAAAATTAAACACAGGCATTAAAGACGGAAGCATTCCCTCTGTTTGTTGAGGTCCCTGAGTTTGCCCATCCAGAAGGTCCAACTGCCTGTGCTGTGGGGCTGGCGGCTCTCTCTCCTGCCCTGCTGTACACATGAGGGTGGGGGTGAGGGTGGGGGTGGGGGTGGGGGTGAAGGTGAGGGTGAGGGTCAGGGAAGGAAGGGGAGTTCCTGGAGATCATGGAGGCCTCAGCCCACCTGCCCCTTTGCTTGGATGACCTGTTCTCGCTGGTTGGAGGGTTCCACCCCCTTGGTGCCCCTGACCCAGTGGAGACTGAGGCCTGGCAGCCCTGGGGGTTTGACTCTCCCCTCCACTCTTTATCACATGTATACTCTTGGCCACATTGCTTCATGTCTCCGACCTCAGTTTCCCCATCTGTGAATGGTGATAATAGCACCCACCTATGAAGGTGGGCTGATGCCAGCCCAGTGAGTGCTCAGTAGGCAGCTACATTAGCTCCTTAGGGTGAGGACGCCAACCTTCTCCAGTTGCCCACTATGTGTCAGGCACTGGCCCCATGTAGCCTGCCTGCTAGTCAATAGACAAAGCAGGGATAGTCGTCCTCATCTAATCTAATAAAAGAGTAATATTGAAATTGACCGTTTCTCCAGGACACCTAAGCCATGCCCACCAGCCAATCAGAGCGGCTGTATGCAAATTAACCCAGCCAAGATGGAGGCTGGCAGTCACGGAGCTAGAGTAAACAGCAGGCTTCCATTGTACCAGGAATAAACTGTCTGCTTAGGCCGGCTGGGCCCCTCTCTGCTCATGGCAACATAGTTGCAATTATAGAAGCCACAGAGCTGAAGCAAACAGGAGGCTTCCGTTGCATCAGCGATGGAGGAAACTGCCTGCCTAGGCCAGCTGGGCCTCTGCTAAGGCAACATTCTTTCAATTATAGAAGCCAAGAAGCTGAAACCAACAGGAGGCTTCATTACCTGCCTAGGCCTCGGCTTAAAGCAACAGTGTATCAATTATAGAAGATAAATAAACCCCAGAAACCTGCTTCCAGCCAGCCTTGCTGGGACGTTGGGTCAATGGGAGCTGTGGGAAGCCTGAAAACGGCCTTCAGCCCCGCACCCAGGCTGCCCAGGCACCCCATTCGTGACCCAAGACCTGAAGGGACTGTGGGCAGCCTGAAAACAGCCCTCAGTCCCTCACCCAGGCTTGCCACACCCCCATGGGGTGAGGGTCCACACTGGGGGGCTTGGCCAACCTGCAAACAGCCATCAGCCCCTCACCCAGGCTGGCCAGGCACACCAGCAGGTGGACATCCCCTGAGGGGTCCCAGACTGCGAGAGGGCACTGGCCAGGCTGAGGGACCCCCCCCCCCGAGTGCACAATATATTGTGCACCGGGCTCCTAGTCCTATATAATAAAACCCTAATATGCAAATAGGCCGAACAGCAGAAAGACCAGTCACTATGATGTGCACTGACCACCAGGGGGCAGATGCTCAATGCCTCAGGAGCTGCCCCCTGGTGGTCAGTGCGCCCCCAGAAGCCGATCTCATGGCTGGCAAGCACAATGGAGGTGGCAGGAGCCTCTCCTGCCTCCACTGCAGGTGGTGGTAAGGAGCAAAGGGTCCCAGAGTGCAAGAGGGTATAGGCCGGGCTGAAGGACCCCCCCACTCCGGTGCATGAAATTTTGTGCACCAAGCCTCTAGTTTACAGACAAGAAACCTTAAAATGTGAGCAGTCAAGTCACTTTCTAGTAAATGGCGAAGCTGAGCTTTGAACTGAGGTTGGTAAGATTCTAGACGCTGGGATCCTAACCGCTTCCCCATCATTTGTGAACATGTCTAGTGCAGTCAGCCATGGTGGCTCTGAGGGCAGCAATTGCATTTTATTCACTTTCCAACTTCCTACTGTCCTGAATACTATGCACACGGCTGTACACATCAAAGGCACATAATAATCACCTACCACACAGGAACAAACAAACCAAGAGGCCCAGACATTCCAGGGAGGACAAGAGTGGCTTCTCAAAAACCCAACACCTTCATGGCGGAGGAAGGGGTGGTGGGTATGATTGCAAGGCCATCCACGCCCCCTTACCTGCGCTCATCCTGTCCTTCTAGGTGAGCTGGTCCATCTCACGCAGACACTCAGAAATGGCCACGGCAGCGTGAAAGGCGATCAGCTCACTCCCAGTCACGTGCTTGACCCCTGCTGAGGACATTTCAAGTCAATCATCTGGATGTGACCCGCTCTGTCTCCTAGAGGCTGGGTGTCACCCCTTACTCCCCCACCAAAGCAGGTCTAACGGTAGAGAAGTAAATGAGTATTTTAAGAGGCATATTTGCAAACACATTGTGTCAAAGGTCACGCCAAGGAGGGGCAAGGGCAGAAGATCTCTTTCATGCCTTTTGGGAGGGGGAGAGGCCAGGTGACCAGCCTGGCTGTGTCCTCCTTTGCAGGTTACAGCCACGTCTACCCCGTCACCAGGCTCGGCAAGTACCTGGTCATGCTCTACGCGCTCTTCGGCATCCCCCTGATGGTCCTGGTGCTCACGGACACAGGCGACATCCTAGCAACCATCTTATCGAGGTCCTACAACCGGGTCCAAGGACTCCGCCCGCTCCGCCCTTCGCTCTCCAGATGGTGCTCCTGGCTGCTCTGCCGGAGGAGGCCAGCCGCCAAGCCCACGGACCAAACCATCCCGAGGATCATCATCAGTGCTCAAGAGCCCCCAGGCCCCAGACCCGACAGGTGTCCCTCAGCCCCCAGCAACAGCATGGAGCTGCTCGAGGGGCTCCTGGCAGGAGACACACAGAACACACTGCAACCGCCCCCACGGGCTGTGCCCAGGAGCAGCTCCTGCCCCGAGCTGGTGTCGGGGAGACTCTCCTACTCCGTCATCAGCAACCTGGACGAGGTGGGCCGGCAGGTGGAGCGGCTGGATGTGCCCCTGCCCGTCATTGCCCTCCTGGTGTTGGCCTACATCTCCTGCGCAGCCGCCGTCCTCCCCACCTGGGAGAAACACCTGGACTTCCAGGACGCCTTCTACTTCTGCTTTGTCACGCTGACCACCATTGGGTTCGGGGACACCGCCTTGGAACACCCCCACTTCTTCTTGTTTTTCTCCCTCTACATCATCATCGGGATGGAGATCGTGTGCATCGCTTTCAAGCTGGTGCAAAACAGGCTGATCCGCATGTACAAACACCTCATGCTGCTCTCCACGAAAGGGAAGGGTTAGGACCCCACTAAACCGGGAAGGCACCCCTGTCTCCGATGTGTCAGCATGTGTGGGCTGGGCTGGGCTGCTTGCCTGGTCTTTTGGGGCCGGTGTCATCTGAGACCTTGGGGCCCCGATTTTAGGCTCAAGGTCCTGCAGAAAGTGGCCAATGCCTTTCGTATCAGGAGAGTAGACAAAAACCATCACCAGGCCATAATGTCCAATTTCTATCCCTGTCTTCATTTTTCAAATTTTTATTTTAGAGGATGTCTATTCAAGCTGGGGACAGTGAAATAAGAAAGGACTGGGGAGATGAGCCCAGGCTGATCGGCTTCGGCTCACTAAGAAGTTAGAGAAACGGGGCCTGGGCTGCGCCCGGGGTGAACTCTATCACTGCCCATTGCTGCCCTGGTTGCAAGCTTCGTGGGGTCACTTAGAGCTTAGGAGATGCATGTCTATGGGGAAAGGAGGGGGAGGGGGGGGACAGGGAAGGCATGGGCATGCTCCCAGGAGGGAGAGTGCATCCCCTGTCTCTGTCTTTTTAAAAACTGTCACCTTATGTAGATGAAACCGCCTGACAGAAGTCACCAGTCTTCTTGCAACGTGAGGGGGAAAAAAATCTCCTTTGTTCTTGCACTTTGTACTTTGTGCTGAATTAAACCTTCCTGAGCTGCTCCCCTTGAGCCCTTGATGCAGCCGAGCTCGTCTGAGCAGCCTCTTATGTGACGGTGCGAATGCAGGCGAGACCAGCTGCTTCCAGCCCACGTAAAATAAGCACATTCACTGAGTGGCGCTGTCGCCCCTGTTCACAGGGGCCTGGGAGAGTTCCTGATGGTCAGGGTCTGTGCAGACCAGTATTCTCACTCAGCGGGATGCGATTGGCACCTCCTGAATGACTTGGCATGTGGAAGTGTTGGTGCTTAAGCAAATGGCTGGGTACACAAGAGGTCTGGCACTAGTTGGCACTCGCCCTGTGCCAATTCATGAATGAGTTGGCGCATGAATGGGCTGGTCTGTGGGGCAGATGCTGTAGGTGGCCCTCCCAGCTGTCCTGGTACTCCAGTTTCGTTTGCCCGAGGACTTTCTCTGGCCCCTAAAGCTGGGCATTCACAGGGCAGGCTAGAAGTACCAAGGAGTCAGGGCTCTTGGGAGCAGCCCTCAGCCCATGACTGATGGCACCCAGCTTCTTGCCTCTCTTTTGGGGTAACTCTGGGTCATAGTCAACGCTGTTCCCCGAGTTCCCAGCTGCCTGGAGCCTCCGCTGCTCATGAGAACATCCTGTAGTGTCCCTCTTCACCTCCCCGTCTCATCTCCGCACTCCTCTGAGATCACCCCTAAGTAACCTACATGCACACAGTCCTTGTCTCAGAGTAACTCCTGAGGCCCCCAGCCCTGGGTAAGGATGTGACAAGTCGGGGTATAACGGGGTCTGGCGGCAAGGACCGCACTTCCCCGAGTGGCCACCAGGGGGAGCCGCCAGACCGCACAGACCCCGAGCTCCGGGCCAGCCGCCGGCCTGTCTGCTCTTCAGTGCCTGGGGGCTCCGCCACCGCCCCTCCGGGAGCAGAAACCTCCCGACGTGGCCCTCTGAGAGGGGACACCTCCGACTTAGGTCCTCACTGTGGTCCTAGAGGAGACTTCTCGGACCTCTGTCCCCTCTGGGACATGGTGGGGAAGCAGCACCTGGGACCCAAGTCCTCTGAGCAGCTTTCACGAGGGCGCTTCCTATTCCTGTCCCCTGTCCTTCGAAGGTCATGCGGCCACTGGAGTCCCAGCCACTGCACAGTGTCGCCCTTCACCTGGGTCCCTTCCTTCTCTGACCCCCCGGCCTCCCTCTGCGGGGTAGACCGGCCGAAGCTTGCAAGACACACCTAGAACCTTCTGCAGAGCACAGGTGCCCTGGCCCCCTGGGATGTGCTGCTGGAGGCTCCGCAGGTGGCCATGGTGCTAGGCCTTGGACGCTGTGTCCAAAGCCGCCAGGTGACTCTCACCTGGGTGGGCTGAGAAGCCCTGTCCCGGGGGAGGCCAGGGACAGGCCGGCTCTCCCAGGAAGGAGTGGGGTGCCCCCTGCCCCTGGGAGGGCTGTGGGGACAGGCCTGGCTGGTGCCCGCCCTTCCGGCCCTGCTCTGCTGGTGACCCCGACCGTGGAGGCCTGCTTCTGAGCCTCCCCAGAGAGGAGCGGAGTGGCCTGGGCAGCCCCCTGGCCCTGCTGACCTGCGGGTGCGGGTGCCCTGCCCCTGCTTTGATGGTGGCGACTGGGGAGGGGGGGACCTGGTTCCCCAGGGCCCTGGGGCCCTGTGGGCTGCTGGGTGCACTGCTGCCAGGGCCTCAGTGGACCGGGGCTGGCGGTGTGGCCCCGAGTGAAGGCCTCTGCCTGGGGGACAGGCCGCCTTGGGCCTGGGCAGGTGTCTGTCAGTCAGAGGAGCATAAACATGGCACCTACCTCAACGTCAACGTCCTCCTGCGGGTCCCGAAGGAGCGCTGCGCCCAGGGCCCCGCGCGCTCTGTGAGCCCTGGGACCCTCACCGCCTGCGGTGGGCAGAAGGGGGAGGCTGCGAGGGAGGCCCGCACGGAGCCCGCTGGCCTGCAGCGCCGCCCTGGGGGCCCGGGGAGCATGCGCAGTCCCGCCCAGGTGGACTGGAGGCGGGGGGCATCCTTCCCGCTGCCCCTGGGGCCCTGGGCTCCTCCCCAGCCTTCCCTTGGCTTCCAAAGCAGCCCTTGGCCTGAAGGGTCTCTCTCTCTCTCTCTCTCTCTCTCTCTCTCTCTCTCTCTCTCTCTCTCTCTCTCTCTCTCTCTCTCTCTCTCTCTCTCCAGGGCTTCCAGCTGCCACCTATTGTTTCCTCCCTGTCTCTTCTCCCTCCCCAGGGTCTCACCCACTCAGGTGGAAATTAGCCGGATGCCCAGGACGCCTCACTGAAGACAGCGTCCCGGCACCTCTGACTGACTGGTCCAAGAGGAGCTCTGACCTTGACCCTGGTCTCGCTCCTCCCCTTGGGCCTGGTCAGTCCCCGCCCAGGTGGGGCGCCTCCCTCTGGCAGCAGAGGCCCAGCCTTCCAGTGGCTCAAGCCAGACGCCAGGGAGGCTACCAACTAGGCCTTCTTCTCCCTCCTGCTCTGACTCGAGAGGCACGTGTGCGGCTTTTAAGAAGCCCCAGTCTTGCCGCAGCTGGCTTGGCCCAGTGGATAGAGCATCGGCCTGTGGACTGAAGGGTCCCGGGTTCGATTCTGGTCAAGGACAACAGGCCCGGGTTGGGGGCTTGATCCCCAGTAGGGGGAGTGCAGCTGATCCATAATTCTGCCTCATCATTGATGTTTCTATCTCTCCCTCCTTCTCCCTTCCTCTCTGACATCCATAAAAATATATTAAAAATAAAATAACGAAAACTTACATTAAAAAAAAAAGAATCCCCCGCCCTCCCCCCTCGTCCCCCCCAGTCTTGAGCGTGCCTCCCAGAGATCCCTTTCTCTGGTTTCAGGTGGGGCCTGGCAAGCGTCTATTTCCGAAGCTCCCAGGTGAGCCTGATCGCTTAGCCATTCATTCAGTCACCCACAGCCACGGGTCAGCGAGCACTGTGCTGTGTGCCGGGCACTGGAGGCACAGCCCTTGAGGAGAGCACGTCTGATGCCCAGGCACATAGCGATGCTCAAGCCTGTCTGCTGGACAAACGTGCATCCAGGTGACCCAGACCCCTCTCCCCTGACAGAGAACCAATGAGACAGCCGGGTGACAGGGGCCAGGCCAAGAGGGTCGTCCCTGCATCCAGCTCCCTGGAAGCCAGACACATGCCATGGCTGTGTGGACTGTCCAGGGCCTGGGTGACTGGGCCGTTGCCATGGTGACTGATGTGCACCTGGTTAGCGCAGAACTTTGAAGTGGACTTGGCTGCAGGACAACAAAGAGTGGGCCCCCCCCCCTCTCGGATGCAAATCATCCTCCTTTTCATCCTCCTCAGCCCACTCCTGCTCTGCCTTTGTTCTTGCCATTAGATCAGAGAATAAACCCTCCCCCAGGCTATAAATGCAAAACACAGGCAATTAAGGGGCCTCGCTGCAGGTGAGCCCCTTTGGTCTCTTCCAAAAGCAATGGCATGTGTAGAAAGAGAGATGGCCGTGCGAAGGTGGTCAGCATCGCCTGTGCCTCACTATCCAACAGAGACCGGGGTGGGCAATAGTAGGTTTACAGCTGTGAGTGCGTGGAAGAGTTCATAAAGCCACTGTGATCTTTTTCCTGCATGTCTTTTTCCATATGAACAACTGTTGGCCTACTTTTGCCCACCCCTGTGTTTACTGAGAACCTACTATGTGCTAGGATCCAGGGGAGTCAGACTGGCATGAGACGGACCAGGCCTCTGGTCTCCCAGAGCTTATGATCAGGACTACCGCTCCGTGCCTCAGTTTCCACAACATGCAATAGGGCCGAAGTAGCCCTGGGTTTCCATATGGTGCTTCCTGCAGCCCAGGCACAGATTCCAGTCACTTACCTGCCATGTCCACCTGAGTCGATTTGCTCTGCTCTGTTTTATATACTCTCCTATGACATTTTGTCTACTTTCCTATGACATTTTGTTTGAAGAAAAAAGTCCATAATGAGAGACAGAAGAGAGAGAGAAGAACCACTGGTCACAAATTCCCTAAGGCAGGGGTCCGCAACCGTCTGGCCCTTTAAATACAGCTCCTCATGTTGTGACCCACCCATAAAATTATTTTCGTTGCTACTTCATCACTGTCATGTGGCTACTGTTAGGAATCGTCATGTAAATATCTGATATGCAGGATGGTCATAGGCGACCCCTGTGAAAGGGTCGTTCCACCGCCAAAGGAGTCGCGACCCACAGGTTGAGAACCGCTGCCCTAAGGAGCACCCGATGGAGTGCTCTGTGGTGTTGACAGCTAAGGAGACCAGATTCTCAGGGCTGTTGAGCCCCAGGGAGACTGATGCGCAGAAGGCCAGTTGCATTAGGATGTTCACCTGCCGCCTGGCTGGCTGGCACCTGCCTTCCTTTTAAGTAAGGAAAGGAGCTCCGCTCAGCCAGTGTTGGAAAGAGAGAATCGGGTTGTTCCTTACCGGGTGCCCCATGGCATCGCTTCGGAGACATCTGCCCTTCTCAGACTGGATGCTCCAGGCCCGCGGGGCCCTGCCCTCCCCTTCCTCCTGCAGCTTAGTCTGAGCGGCAGCCTTCAGGGCCTGCACCCCCCTGGCAGTCCCCTGCCAACGCTGCCTCTACACAGCCCCCTGCCCCGCCCCCTGCCCAGCTCGACTGCGTGGTCTGAATAGATTCAACATTTCTTGTTGAAGAAATGGTATCAGGGAGATGCTGGGGTTGTTTGGGGGCCCCGCCCCTCACTCCATGCCTTTCCATGGTTTTCTCCTGAAATCCCGGTGAGCCTGGTGGGCAGTGCCCTCTGTCACCTCCCTTTCCTCCCTGGGCACACCCTCCCCGCATCCTCCTCCACAGGCGACCGCGTGACAGCAGGCCGATCACAGAGTCCACTGGAGTCTTTCCCAAAAGGTCTGGGCGGGAAGCGGGAAGTGGGGCTGGGATGGGGGCGTCTTGACTGTGTCCTGACTCGAGGAGCGGCAGGAAAGCTTCATGAACTCGGCAAAGCCAGACGATCTCACTTAGGGGTATTGCGCTGCCTGGGCCCAGGCCAGGTTCAAGCGACAGCTTCACCCCTGGGCTGAGTCCTCTCCTGTTCACCCCTTCAGGGTGCAGGTGCCTTTCTCCCTCCAGGCCACGGTGGTGCAGAGAGAGGAGAGTGCACGGCAGGAGAGCGTCCGCCAGAACACTCGGACTTGGTGACATCACACACGGGCCTTCCTCGAGGCCTGAAAGCAAAGCTTGTTGCAATCAACACGCGTCACTTTTTACAGTAAAAACCTTTTCAGACGTTATCAGGACGGTTCGCCACAAAAGCACATGGTTGCGAAGTTAAACCCACTCGGCATCAGTGTGCACAGCTCAGTGTGCAGAACTTTGTGCCAAGCTCTGGGGGAGGGGGGGTCTCAGCATTTAATGACTCCTGGCCCTGTCCTCAGGGTTCATGAAGAGAGCCGTGTGGGCAGGGCCCCGATAGACAGCGGGCTGCGTGAGGCCCTGCTGGGGAAGGGCCAGGGTTCAGACTGGCTTGGGTTCAGGTTCTTGGGCAGAGGGAGAGCATGTTGCTAATAATAGCTCCAATCAAGAGATGCCCCACTGTCCATCCGAGCAATGAACAAAGCAATTGTGATAGGGCCACGAGATGGAATACTATACAGCACTGAACACGGATGAACTTCAGGCACCCATGCTATGCTGCCTCTCACCACAGATGCCGTACAAAGGGAACCGGAGAGATTAAGACCACCTACAGAACGATCTCACTTACAAAAAGATTTTTAAAAAGGCAAATCTCAATTTTATTTTTAGGAAGACACCATAGGTGGTAAAATTATAAACAAGAGCAGGAGAGGATCAAGAGCGGTCGCTCGCGGGGGACAAAGTGGGGTGGGGGGATGACTGTGACTATGACTGGGGAGGGGCACCCAGTGGCTCTGCGGCTTCCAGCCGGGCTTCCCATCTCGTCCTGGGGGGAGGGGGGTCACACTGGGGCTCCCTGAACAGCTGTTCTTTCCATTGCAGGCCAAGGTCTTGTGCCCTCATCTGTATGGATGACATATGTCAAAATAAAACAAAATAGGAGGAAGCAGCAATAGAAGCTTGTGGTAAATAACACTTCAAAAACATGGAAGGGCGTAACATCACAAGTGGAAAGGAAAAATCTTCACCCTCCTACACACCCACCCAGAGCTGATCTGCCCACTTGCATTTTGCACTCGCGCGCGCGCGCGCGCGCGCGTGTGTGTGTGCGTGCGCGCGCGCCTTTGAAACAAACATGTTTGTTTTCCTAAATTGGATCATTGCAGATAGGCTGTCCTGGGAGCATTGGCTTCACTCAAGAAGAATACATCTTGGGCATTTCTCTACGGTAAACACTGTGCTATCTCATTGACCTAAATGGTCCCTCGGCATTTCACTGGAAGAGTGACCCCCACTTACTTTGGGAGGCCCCCAAGGTGCAGACACTCGGGAGGGTTCCAGATTCTTCCTGTTGGGATTCTGAAGTCACACAAGAAACTCGACATACAAATGTCTTAACGCCTTTTCAAAAGACTGCTCGTCCTTAAGTATTTTCTCTGCTGTGGGGTGGGGGAGGCGGGGGGGGGGGTTGGCGAATGCCTGGGGTTGTGGCCCCTGCATGCTGCCATTTGGAAGGGATTCATTCTCTGCTCTCCTCAGAGAAATGCGGGTGGCAAAGTCGGGGACTTCACAAATAAGACCCAGAAAGTCACCGGGTGGCAGCAGGTCAGGCCACCTGTGCAGAATGGGTGAGCCAGGATATTCCCCAAAGGATCCTAGAAAAGGGAGAGCTCGTGTGTGTGTGTGTGTGTGTGTGTGTATGTGTGTGTCCCCGAGGCCCCCAATCACTGGCTCTGGAGACAACATCTCCCACAAGACAACAGTCAATAGAAATCCAATTGGATGTAATGATTGGATTTCTCTTCCCCACTCAGAGATGGCGACAGTGATTTCTCAGATGCCTTTTAGTTACAGACAAGTTTCTGAACAAAATAATTAGGTTTGGGTCTTTGCAGTCTGCCCTATTGGACTATCGATTATCCACTAAAATCTCCCCCCCCCCCCCCCCCGGCGGATGTCTGGGTGTGCGGTTGGCATAGCAAGTGGGTAAGGACAGCTCGGAGCAGGGGTGGGGGCCTCCACGGAGATGCGTTCCGAGCCTGTGGTCCCTCCCAGAGCTCTCAGGACCACTTGTGGGCACCCAGCTGTCAGCACCCCCAGTGTCCACATCAGCAGTCCCTGAACCACCAGAGTCCAGGAAGTGGAGTTCCAGGCCTCGCTGCCCTGACCTCACACCTGTGTGACCTCGGGCAAGGCTCTGTCATCTCTGGGTCAACTCAATCAATGACCTCCAGGGCCCAGACTAGCACCGATGCCCCCCCCCAGCTGTGCAATAAAAATATCACGTGGCCACAGATGTGAGCCACATAGAAAATTATGGACTTTCTAGCAGCCATGTTTAAAAAAAAAGTAGCCTGGCTAGTGTAGCTCAGTGGTTGAGCATCGACCTATGAACCAGGAGGTCATGGTTTGATTCTCAGTCACGGCACATGTCCCACTGTGGGGCGTGCAGGAGGCAGCTGATCAAAGATTCTTTCTCATCATTGATGTTTATATCTCTCTTTCCCTCTCCCTTCCTCTCTGAAATCAATAAAAATATATTTGAAAAATTATTAATGGGATGTTTTACTGTTTTCTGTTTTGTTTTGCTGGTTTTAAGAAGCAAGGACGATGTGGCCCATGAAGGCAGAGGCAGGGGTCGAGGCTGGACGTAGGCACGTCACACTGGGCCCCCGTGAAGACAGCTGACATTATCAGAAGTGCAAGGCCGCTGGAGGGTTCTAGACCAGGCATGGCAGGAGCACACTGTGTCCCTGACTCTCTCCAGCTGGTGAGGAGGGTGGACTGTGGGAAGCCTGGGGGCTGCCGGAGTCGCCGTCGGGGCGCTGTTGCAATGGTCCAGGTGACGGTGGACAATCAGAGCATAAAAACGGATGCGACGCGTTCCTCACAGCTGCCCAGCTCCTCCACAGCCTTCAATTACAGCCAATGTCCTCGGACAGGTTAGTGATTCTATTAGCCTGGTCAACCTGGAGACCTGCATTTTACAGATAATACTGCATGAAGCCAGCTAATGCGGTGATGGAATTATTAAGTTAGAGCATCTGTGACGTAATTTCATTGGCCCTCAGCAAGGCATCCTTCAAGCAAATTGACACTGGCGCTGCCATTCCCTCTCAAAACCAGTACAGTGAGTGGACTGGGTTACATTCTGTACGGAAAATGTTCCTTTACAGTATGCAGAGCTCAGAAAAGAACGAAAGTGAAATGCATAATTTTTTCCCCAGTCGGAGCTCTTTTGTGTGTGTGTGCGTGTTAAACACACACCAGGGGAATAAAAACGCTCTTACTGGCAGAGGCAGGTCCTGGCTGCAACCTCCCAGGGCAGTTGCAAAGAAGATGAAGTCTGCTCATTTTCAGGGCAAACTAGCATCAATTAGGCCAGCGTGGTGGTTTTGTTTGATCTTCTGTACCTGCTTTCTTGTCCAGGTGTTCCATCCGTGGTTGAGAAAGGTGTTAAATTCCCCAATCCAGACTGTGAAATTGTCTTTCTCTTACATAAGTTGAAGGTCTGTCATTGGGCGAATATACATAATTATTATGTCTTCCTATTGGATCGATTGCTTTCATCCTGTGAAAACTTTCTGATATCTCTGTTTAACCTTTGTTTTTAAATCTATTTTATCTGATACTAAGACAGTCACGTCAGCCTTCTAATGCTTCCGGTTTGCATGGTGTATGCTCCCCATCCATTTACTTTCAACCCCGCTGTGTCCTTATAGTTAAAGAGTGTCTCTTGTACACAGCATAGAGTCTGGACTATTTGTTTAAAAATCCATCCGGACAATTTCTTTTAATTGTGATATCCATGAATGCTTCATGGGTTCCATCCCTCCTTTATTTTTGTTCTCTCCTTGAACCCTCTGACTCTTTCTGCTCATCTGCTCCTCCTTTCTGGCCTTTTGAAATGATTTGAATACTTTCTAGAAATTTAATTTTACTTTTCCTGTTAGCTGTTGACCCGTTCTTTCTTGTATTATTTTTACAGTGATGGCCTGAGAGATGACAACACCCATCCCAAACATTTTTACACTGCAATGTATAGTTATAATAATACTAGAAGCCCAGCACGTGAAATCGCGCAGCCCCGCCCACCCCCATGCACAGCCCCGCCAGAGCCCCGCCCACCCGAGCAGGTCTTTGGTCTTTGGTCATTGTGGGCATTAGGGCCACAGGCCTTTTATAATATAGATATCACTTCACGCAGAATATAGAAATCTGGCCACTTTACAGACCCATCACCACCCTCACCCTTTAAGGTAGCGTTGTTAGAAGTAACACATCTACACGTGTCATAAATCCCTCAAGACAGTGTTATCACGTTAAGTGGTTAAAGCTTTATAAAGAAAATAAAGGGGGAAGGCCAAAACAAAACATAACAAGAAAAAACAAACAAACAAAAACTCAAACCAAAGCACAAAACCTCAAGTCTTTTGCCTTGTGCCAGACACTAGCCTTTTCCGATGCTCACCCCTTTCTGAGGCTGGGTTTCCGCCTGCTCTCGCTTCCCCTCGGTCTGGCCTGGAGCCCGGCTCTGCCAGCCCCGAGGAGAAGCGGCCCAGGTGTGGCCTCTACACAGTCCTGCAAGCCTTCGCCATCCACAGCCCCTTGTGGGGGGGAGCCTCAGGTGCAGAGCGTGAAGTTGATTACATGCCTCCGTTCTAAGCAATAAACCATTGCTTCCACTTTCCTGCCTTGTCCCACATCCCCTCCCCGATCCCACTCTGCCCTGTGAATGCGGACCTTTGAGAGGAAGGAAGCCTCCGACAGATAAGGCTTCTAATGGACCAACATGCGTCTCAGTGGCAGAATGGGCTCCCCTCCCGCTTCTCCTACACAAGACTTTACCACCCCCTCATCCTCTCCCCCCTTCACCTTAGGAACCACCACCCTGGTGTCTGTGTCTATGAGTTTCAGTTCTATATCCCACACATGAGTGAAATCCTATGGTTCTTGGCTTTCTTTGACTTATTTTGCATAACATAATCTTCTCAAGGCCCATCCATGCTGTTGCAAATGGCGGCATTTCAATTTCTCTTGTGACTGAATAGTATCCCATTGTGTATGTGCACCACACCTTCTTTATCCCATCGGCTGCTGAAGGTCACTTGGTCTCCATGTCTTGGCCGCCATGACTAATGCTGCAATGAACATACGGGTGCAGATATCTTTGAGAATAAATGTTTTCAAATCTTCCAGGTGATTACCCAGAAGAGGGATTGCTGGGTCATATGGTAACTCTATTCTTAATTTTTATTTATTTTTTTAATCCTCACCCGAGGAGGATCTTTTTTCCATTGATTTTTAGAGAGAGTGGAAGGCAAGGGGAGAGACAGAGGGAGAAACATGGATGTGAGAGAGACCCATGGATAGGTTGCCTCCTGCAAGCGCCCCTACAGGGGCCAGGGGTCGAGTGTGCGACCAAGGTACATGCCCTTGACTAGAACTGAACCCACAGCCCGCCCATCAGTCCGAGGGCCAACACTAACCACTGAGGAAACCCGCCAAGACTCTGTTCTTAATTTTCCCCTGTGGCTGTACAGTTTCCATTCCCCCCAGCAGGGAATGAGGGTCCCTTTTCCTCCACAACCTCTCCAAGACTTCTACTTGTCTTGTTGACAGTGACCACTCCAACAGGCGTGAGGGGGTATCTCGTTGTGGTTTGGATTTGCATTTCCATAACAGCTGGTGAAGTTGAGCATCTTTTCATGTATCAGGTGGCCATTTGTATGTGATCTTGGGAGAAGTGTCTGTTCGGGCCTTGTGCCCACGGTAAAAATGGATTGTTTGTGTTGCCTTGTATGAGTTCTTTATATATTTTGGATATTAACCACTTGTCGGAGTAGTTGCAAATATCTTCTCCCACTGGGTTGGCTGGAGGCATAAATATTTTTTAAAAATTCTTTTAGAGGGGTGTGGGCAAAAACGTGTGAACCCCGTTATAGACCACAGCTCCCGGGGAGGGGGCGGAGATCAGGAGGAGGGGCACAGTGACCGACCACCTTCCTCCAGCTGCTGGGCTGGCGCTGGTGTGGCTACCAGAAGCTGTATGCACCCCGAGGACAGGGGTTTTGTCTGTTTGGCTGCGACTGTCTCCCCAGAATCGACAGGACCTGACACCTATTAAGCCCTCAACAAGTATTTATTGAATGAATGGACGGTAGGCACTTTCTGAGCTCCCACTCTCTTAAGGGGTGCCTGCGCTTTCCCATTTAATCCTAGACACAGAGCTGCAATAGATCCGATCAGTAGCCCCATTTCAGAGATGGGAAAACTAAGGCACGGAGAGGGGGTACACAACCTGCCCAAGGTCACTGACCAAGGAAGCAGCAGGCCAGGGACGCAGGCCATCCTGACAGGAGCCCTTAACTATGATGCCTCCGTAGCCCAGGGCTGTGGGGGCAGGGCCTGCGTCTTTGGACCCTGAGGCTCCAGGCACGTGGGGGTCTCCGTGCATGATCCCCTCAGTAGCCATCTTAACCCCGGCCACCGGCTCTGTCCTCCTAAGTGGGTTTCCTTCTCCCTCCCCGTTTGACAGGTAAGTTGCACACATCCTGGGACGTGCAGAGTCCCCACGTTGTTGACCGACTTACTTATCCCACCACCTTCCTCACACGTAGGACGGCGTGTCTGGAAGGAAGCCCGCAGCCCACCAGGGGCGTCAATAAAAAACACGACTCCACTGCTCAGAGGCCCGCAGGATGGCATTTATCCTAAGTGGCTTTCCAACAAAACAGCTCCCGTCCGCCCCCCCTCTCTTTCTCCCCACCAGCCCGCCCCCTAGAAGGGCCTCCAAAGCTGCCGCTAGGTCAGGAGGGTGCCGGTTTCTCTCCTCTTTGTTAAGTGGAGGGACCCTTACCTCTTGGCTGTGAGCACGACAGCTCCAAACAAGCGTTCTTCCTGCCAACCATCCCTGTTTCCTTTTTCTTTATTTGTTAGTGAAGCTCATTGGGGTAATATTGGCTACATCACCTGTATATCCTACTGTGCTCCCCACCCCAAGTGCAGTCTCCTCCGCTCACCTTGTGTTGGACCCGCTTCACCCTCCCCCCACTCTCCCCTCTGGTAACCGGTCTGTTGTGGGAGTTGGGTTGTGCTGTGGTTTGTGGTTTGTTCATTAGTCGCGTTCTGCTGTATATCCCACATGAGGGACATCATTAGGTGCTTGTCCTCCGACTGACTTATCTCATTTAGCAGGATGCTCTCGAGACCCCCCTCCCAACCCCCCGTGTTATCACTATTTCATCTTATTTAATGGCTGAGAGTAGCATCCATCCTGCTTCCGCATCTCCAGCTTGAGGGGAGGCCTCAGGCTCCGGAGGAGGGAGGGGGGCGTGCAGGTGGCTCCCCAGGAGAGAAAGGCTGCCCCGGGCTCCCAGCACCCTATGCCCCCTTCCCTGGCTGTCGCCCAGGAGCCTCCCTGACCTCGGGGCCACCAGTTTCAGGGGCTGGACGGGGAGGATCCACAGCAGCTCCAGCCCCTCCCCACTTGGGGCCAGAGGACTCCCAGGCTCCTCACCTGGGCTCCTGACCCTCACGCCCCCCCCAACCCTCCCCCTTTGACCCCTCCCCCCGGGACCCCTCCCCCAGGAGCCCCTGACGGTTCCCCCGCGCCCCAGCCGCCCCTCCCGGCCCCGGTGCTGAGGACACGCGGGCTCGTGCGGGCGGAGTCAGCTCCCCCCCCCCCCCCC
>PVJC01000671.1:0-61840 GCA_004026665.1 Murina feae | reverse complement strand
GCCCCGACGGCGCCCGGGGGCCGTGCTACCCGGAGCGCAGGTAGGGCCCAGGGCTACCCCGGGGCCCCGCCCGCGCCGCCCTGGCTGCAGCCGGGGAAGGGACAGCCTTGAGGGTGGGGGACCCCGTCCGCCACGGCCCCTCACCGCCCCCTGCCCGCAGCCCAGCCCCGAGCCATGGCGCTGAGCGAGCTGGCGCCGGTCCGCCGGCTGCTGGACGGCCGGCACTCCCGGAAGCTCATCCTGTTCATCGTGTTCCTCGCGCTGCTGCTGGACAACATGCTGCTCACCGTGGTGGGTACGTGCGCACCCCCCCTCCGCCTCCGCCGGACACCCCTTCCCCGGGCGCCCCGCTCCCCGCAGCGTCCACCTGGGGCTCCGCGCGGCCTGGGAGGGTGGAGAACGCGCTTTGCAAACACACATCCCCCGAAGCTGGGGCTGCTGAGAGCCGCTTGTGGCTTCGTCTTCCTGGCGGCCAGGCCAACATGTGACACCCGGTACAGCCCAGAGCCGTGTTTCCTCCTGATACCGTCAGCTCCCCCTGCCTGCCCACCGTCACCCCGGGGGTGTGGTGGGGGAGATGCCTTTGATGGACTGGCAGTTTTCAGAGCTCTCAAGAAGGTTAAAGACTGAGTATGCTCCCTGGGAAGGAGGGTTAAGAATGTGATGAACCATCTGGGAACGAAAGCTAGCTCCCCTCCCTGGCAGAAGGGAAATGCCAGTTCAGTCTTATTGTGCCCTTGAATGACTCAGGATGGAAACCGTCTGGACCATTTCAGGAGCAATTTGAAGTGTTCCTTTTAGCCCTTTTCCTAGAATGGGTTTTTAAAAAGCCAAGTAACTTTAAACCCGGCTCTCCTAACTAGCCTTGTTGGCAGCGAAGTGTTAGGTGTGCTTTTCCTTTGCAATAACCACATGTTTGATGGGTAAAAGGAAGTAGATTTTTATTTTGACTCCCAGGGGTGGGAGCGGCATCTCCCCTCTCCATTTGCAGGTTTTCTCCGGACAGTTTCAGAGCAGCCAGTACTGAGGTGATCAGATGATCAGATGAGGTGTGAGCTGGGTCCTGGGTCGGAGTTCAGTAGCCAGGGCCTCTGTGTCCTTTGGGTTGAGTGTTCTGTTGTCACACACGTGCCCAAAGCTGCTGTTACAACAAAAGGTTTCCCTTTTTGTGTGTTGAAAGGCTCAGAAATGCTTGTGTGTCCCAGATAGGATGCACACTTGCCGGTTCCCACCCGAGAACTGGAGAGGAGAAGTGGGCTGGGTGCAGATTTCCAAACGATGACTTTCTGCGGGTTTATTTTTTTTCTAAGACGCAATGCAATTGAGGTTTCTATTTCCTTGATTCATTCAATTAAAGGTCTTTCTCGAGCCTCTTTCTGAGAAGCTCTGGTTGTTGACCCTGGGTCAGCACGGACTCAGCCTCAGCCCAGATTTTGCTTTCCCAAAGTATCCCTGGGGTGGAACCCTGTCCCGAGAAACCCCAGGGGGGACACGATTCTCTGGAACTAGCCTCCCAGGGCATCACTCTCTCTAGGGAGCTGAGCAGTGTCGATGGGGGAGGGGGCATTCCTGGGGTGTTCATACCACCTGTCTGTGTCTCCTTGAGATTTGACGTGACCATCGCTCTTCTGGCATTTGTCCCGGCGGGGGGGGGGGGTGTCTCAGTGCAGTCACCACCTCCCCGTTCTGTCTTGTCCCCAGTCCCCATCATCCCAAGTTACTTGTATAGCATCGAGCATGAGAAAAATGCAACCCAAGTCCCGACTGCCGGGCCAGCGCCCACAGCCTCCCCCTCGGACAGCTTCCAGAGCATCTTTTCCTACTATGACAACTCCACCGTGGCCACTGGGAACACCTCCGGAGACCTCCAGGGGCGGCTGCTGCCCAAGGCCACCACACAGCGCATGGTGACCAACTCGTCCGCGGGCCCTTCCGACTGTCCCAGCAAAGACAGGGACCTTCTGAATGAAAACGTGCAAGTTGGCCTGTTGTTTGCCTCCAAAGCCACGGTCCAGCTCATCACCAACCCGTTCATAGGACTGTTGACCAACAGGTAGGTGATGGTATTTTGGCCAAAGAGTTTATTTTTATTTGTATTGTCCCAAGCTCATTTCCCTCTGGGATTCTGTTTCTCATTCATTTTTTTTTTTTTTAGCAGAATCTGGGAACCATAGAGGGTGAGCTTGGGGAAAAAATCCAATCCCTTCTCCTTGTTGATTCTGCCCATAGTTAATTACGATTTCCCATTCATTTTGCCTTCCATGGCTGCCTCTGTTGCTTAAAAAGAAATAAAATGTTAGACTAGAGGCCCGCCCCACATGGGAGGATTGGATTCTTGTCTAAATGCTGGATCTCATCATCGGATTCTCCATGCCACGCCGTTTTCTCTCCCACCTCTGGCCCTGTCCCTCTGCGTAGAAAGCCAGGTGCCTCCTTTAGAGCTGGCAGAGTGAAGCCCCCAGGAGCTGGCCAGGTGGAGGACATGGGGAAAGGTGGGTCATTCTGCTGCCGAGATGACGGTCCTGAGGTGGAGGTCGTGGGCAGTGTGACAGGTTCATCCCCTGCCTGTTTCTGAGCTATGCCCACGGGCAGACAGGGAAGGCAGTGGGAGCTGTTTTCTGCATCATTCAAACCAGCAAAGAATGCCCCAAATCAACCCCAAACTAGGTTTATGTAAATCTAGAGGTTCTGGACTTTTCTGGGCCCCCATTACTTTGAATACTTGTTCACATTTGCATTGTTGGTGACCTCCCAGCAAGTCCCTGCTCAGAAGGGGATCCAGCTCTGACTGGCCCCTGGAAGCTCAGGGCTTGCCATTGAGGGGAGGGGCGTCAGCTGCAAGGAGGGGGAGCTGATTCAGTGTCAGCGGTGGTGGCAGGCTGCCATGTAAACAGTGTAGCCCCGAAGGCAGAAATGCAGGATATGGCCGAGGAGGAAGTGCCCAGAGTCCTATATGTGAAACATGGACAGGGCCAAAGACTAGAGATGGGGGAGGCAGGGCGGCTGTGAGCTAGGGAGGGCAGAGCAGGGGTTCGGGGTGGGCCAGTCTATAGAAGGCCCCAAGTGCTAGTGGGGTTTTTATTGGGGGGACTACTTGGAAGCCATCGGAGGTTCAAAGCCAAGTTGAAGAGTCAGCAAGGAAGCCGGCTTTGAGCAGGTGCACCCAGCACCTCGTGTAGGCTGGGAACTGGGAGGTGCAGACACCTGCCCACGCTTTGGCCTAGGGATGGGGGCCCTTGTTGAAATATTAAGCATTTCAAGAGAGCAGCAGCAGGCATGAAGCCAGACCCGGGCTCATGTGGGGCTCCATGTGACGGGGGGCTGGGGCCAGCTCTGGGGCCGGGGCCTGTGAGAGAGGTGAGCGGGTACAGAGATCTGCCTCCCCCGGCACCAGCTGCCCTTGGACACACGGAGGGAGTAGCCACTGTGCCCACGGCACATTGTAAATGTTGGCCATTTGGTTTTCTGGACTGGGAAGTGCTGTTGGGTCAGTTGGAACAATCCTAAGCCAGGCCCAGCCAGCCAGACTGTGCGAGGCAACGGAACGGAGCCGCCACATAAAATATGCCAAGCAAATACGCCTGCGCGTCCCACCGAGACGCACCACTGGCTGGGCAGCGAGAGGGCTCCCCCTGCTCTTCAGGAGGGCACCGGGCAGGCCTCAGTAGTGTGGCGGTTTTCTTCCTTTTTCCAAGACCAAGAGCCCTTCTTACATTGATTGCATCTGGTAGTTCTGGCCGGTGGCTCCGTTGTTTGGAGTGTCATCCCAGACACCAGAGGGTTGGGGGTTCAATTCCTGGGCAGGGTGCGTGCCCTTAGGCGCAGGTTTAATTCCCGGTCGGGGCACGCGCCGTAGACAATCGGTCAGTGTTTCTCTCTCTCCCTTCCTCTCTCAGAATCAATAGAAACGTATCCCCGGGTGAGGATTAAAAAAAAAAAAATGCATGTAGTATAATTACAGAAAAGGGGCTCAGGTTTTGTATTCTGAGAAGGCAAAGAGCTCGAATGCTCTGTGGGAAAATTGAGGACATTATTATAATGACGACCTGTTATTAGTGTGGGTGCGATTGTCATCAGCTGTACAGGGTAAGACTTAAACACCGGGCTGAAGGGATGCGAGCATTCCAGTTTTCCAAATGGGAGTGGCAGATGAAGAGCGCTGAGACAGCCCCCTTCTTGTTTTGAATCCTTTGTTTATACCTTGAGGAAGAGGCCTCTTTACGACCAGGGGGGCTTCTCCTCCATAGTCACTACTCTAAAGGCTTTGACTTGCAGCCCCCAAGACTGGAAAAGAAAAAAAGTCTTCAAGAGAAATGTATTTTTGGTTTGTGACCTGTGAAATGCCGTCTATTCTTAAGGTGAATAAATCCACTTTGGAATTTATCTAGAGCAAAATTTTAAGCCCTAACTGGTTCCCGCAGCTACCAAGCAAATGTCAAAATAACCACCTTTTAGCGCGTCCTTGTAACGTGGGAAATACAAGTGCCCTTGAATATTGATGCCAGCAGAATAATTGAGTGAAGTCTGGCTCTTCAAAAATGAACATGATTTGAGATTTTTTTTCCCCCCTTCAATATTTTCCAAGCTCCACAGAGCCAAGTCTGGGGACTTGCAGTATTCCTGGGCATGCCACAGTTCTGCTCAGAGAAGCGATAAACACGTCCCATTTTCCTTCACAGAATCTTCTCTTGTGAGCCATCGCAAATCGTCTTTGGTGTAATTTGTGCCAATCACATCCTCAATTACCAACAAGACGTGTGATTTGCTCTCAGTATTGTAAACAAGTGCGCTTAAAACAGCGTCGCACAGTTGGCGACTGGGTTTCTGATGGAAGTCGTTGGAAACACCGCAGCATCAGGGCTTGGAGAGAGTTTAGCCGAGGCTTTGGGCAGTCCTAGGACTTCACAGGCAAAGAGCTGGCTGTTTGGAAGGAGGAAGTGTTTGCCCAGGACTGGACCAGGGCCCAGCCTCACTGTTGGGTGTCTTCCTCCCCTTGTTCTTTCCACTTGCTTCCTGTTACACAGGTAACAGTTCAGCTACTAAAAGTCAGTAATGCAGGTCAAACTAACTCTTGCACGCATGTAGGCTCTCTCTGGTGGCACGAGGCTGGACTAGTAAAGGTCCAAACAGTGAGTTGTTGGTTGTCCTTTGTAACCCAAGGACAGGGAGTCGGAGGAGCCGGGGGCGGGAGGGAGAAATCAGCCTGGTTTCCTAGACACAGACCTACCTTCCCTCACCTCCTTGGCCCTAAAAACAAAAAATATTTCCAGCCACTGATGTGAGCTGCCCTGGCTTCCTAGCATCTCCGCAGTGCTTCTGACAGGGAAAAAGAGGCTGCCTGAACCCCCAAAGACGTTGTGGGAGCTCCCCAGAGACAGGCAGCTTGGAGCTACTCCTTTCCAAAGCCTCTTGATCGAAGCAGGACCCACTGTGAAATGAGGCACCACACATGTCCCATCCGGCCCCCCTCCATGACACCCAGGACCCCATCTCCAGGGCCGTGATGCTGCCGCGCGAGTGGCTTTGTGGGTGGATGATGCAAGAGGCAGGCTGCCTTCCTGTCCTTCTAGATATCAGATCAGATCGCACGCCAAACCCTGCAAATAAAACAAGACAGCGCCTGGAAGCATGTGTGCCGTGTGGGTTCACCGGGGAGCAATTTCTCTGGGACTTACTCTTCTGATGCCATATTTTTACTGAAACATGTGACCAGGTCGGGAGCAGAGGACCTTGAATATGGCAAGTGTAGCGATCAGGGACGTGGTCTGAAGCCTGCGGGTGCCTCCGGCGCCTCGAGTCCCGGCTTTGAGGCACGTGTGACTTACTTTATAATTCCAGTTTGTTTATGTCAGGATTGCCTTGTGTGTAAAAGGGGGTAAAAGGACTCATCCTTAGCAACACCTGTTCGCATTCAGCCCGCCACGTGGATGCCAGACACGCACACACATGCTCCGTCCGGGCAGGAGCACGATGTGAAAACACCTTTACGTCAGACTCAGAACGCGGCCGCGTGGTCTTCGCTTGCTTAGCGTGAGGATTGCATAGTAGTTTTCTCTTTGGAACTGAGAGTTATTCCAAAACGGACGGGGGCGGCGAGGGGAAAGGGTTAACTGCGGGCAGCTCCGGGGCCTCCCTCCTTAGCTTGTCATTGTCTCCGTGGTCTGCTTTTCATCAAGCCGGTGACAGTGGCTTAATTTATTTCCATAGTTACCTAGTATATCTGAAAGCCAGTTATTTCCCCCACAGATCGTAGCTAACATCTGAACGACACGGAGGAAGCCACAGGGCACAGAATTGCAACGCAATCTGCTGTGGCTAACTCTCCCCTCCTCCCCCTCCAGCCGGTTGGTCTGAAGTGGGCTTTGTAGGAATAAGGGGTGACCTTTTCAGCTGCTCAGGGGTGAGGAAACAGCTGCCCGACAGGGAGCGCCTGCCCCCGACGCCTTAGGGTGGTGTGATGGGGCCTTCCCGTCTGGAATTGGAAGAAGCTGGCCGTGGACCTGGCTATTTGTCAGGGACCAGAGCTTCCGCTTGAGCTGTGTGTCAGGGACAGGGTGGCACCTCGAAGAGTAAGAGACCCATGGCTCCCGTGACCCCCTGTGCATGTCTGGGAGCTGAGACAGACAGACAGACCCCTGGGCTGAACCTGAGAATCTGGTTTCACTCACAGAATGATTGACAATAAGCTTCCCAGTGGGTCCTGTTGATTGAAATTATTCTGCTTACGGATGTGCACTCCCCGAACCCCCTTTCAGGAAGGTGTTGGGATCATTGAAAAAGGAGATGTCACCTCTAGTCTCCCCTGGTGACAGTTTGTATCCTATGGGTCCTTGGTCCTTGCTTTTGTCCCTTTCCGCATGGGGGTGGGGGTGGGAGGGAACTGAGGTCTCCCAAGCCTGAGGTGGGAACTTGCGTGGTCTCCATGGCAAAGGTAAACTAGTGAGTAGCGTGTCAGGGATGAAGCGGGGGGTCGGGGGGAGCGCAGGTTCTCCTTTCCCTGTCAGGTGTGTTTAATGACTGCACCGCTGACTGCTTTGCCCTTTTTTCCAGGGACTCAGTCTGTGACTGTTCAGTCTTATTCCAATTGGATTAACTGCTCCCTGGTGCTCCGTGGAGGATGCCCAGGGCTGGGATGACTCAGCAGGGGTGATAATGGGAGATTTCGTTAAAGGTTTGCAGCCTCAGGTCTAGCTGTGCTGGGCAGGACTCTAATTGAGAAGGCGTTGCACCGAGACAGGAGGCGACGCGGATGCTGCCCACTCAGGAGACATGGTGGGGACGGAGAAGGGGCACTGGCGATCTGCCCATCACTCGGTCCTGGGCCTTGGCTGACCCTCCTGTGGTGGGTGCTGGAGGGCTAGAGGTTGAGGGTGGATCCAGGAGTGTGTCTTTGCGCTGGGCTGGGCTGCAGGGCCAGGCTGCCCGGCACTTTCCACGGAGAAGCCCCATCAGCAGCTTGGCCAACGTGGCAAGTGCAGGGCACGCGTGTCCAGTAACGAGACTGAGGCAGCTGAGCCCACTGGTGTCTGAAGCACTTGGCTTGTGCTGCGATGGGGGGTGAGCCACCCCGTCTCTGAACCTCGCTTTCTCACCCAAGACAAGGGCTTGGACTGGCCAGCCTTTGAGTGTCCTTCCAAATTGGCCATTTGGTTATCCCGTACCTGCTTCATTACGTCCCAAAAGGATTTAAAAAGCAGTAACTGTGGTGTATTTTTGGTGTTTTTTTTGTTATTTTTTTTTAAAGAAAACAGCACCTGTGGTGCAGAGCCGTCTGGTTTTAGGTGAAGCTGTGGACCTTCTGTTCCACTCCTGCCCACGAACTTGTGTTCCTGTGATCAGGGTCCCCACCACAGCGCACACTAGCGGGACCTGGCCCATCTTAGATGCTGGAGCTATGTTGGTGCCCTGAATCGGGGGCGAGTTATTTCAATTCGCTGTGCTTCAGTGTGGCCATCTGAAAAACGGGAAGAGAGCCCCCGACCTCGTGGAACTGCGAAGACCTCCCACAGGGCACTGCCTGCTCTTTCCCCACAGATGGCCTCAGGGACTGCCAGGGCCTCCTGGGGACAAGGAGCCCGCCCCAGCTGCGTCCCGCCAGGTGACCTGGGCCGGTGGCCGGCTGCAGCCTGGGCCTAAGAATCACTGGCGTGTCAGCAGCTTTGCACACGTATGGAAACGGTGTTCATTCCGGGGCAGCTGCGAGGATTGTCATACGTCTGTTCTTCCTCCAGAAGCACAGTAGCTGCCGAGGAATATGAACTGCCCGGAGCACTGCTCTCTGAGCCTCCGCAAGTTCCCGCATTCAGGATCCGGAGCACAGAGCGGCGAGCTCCGGGCTAACGGAGATGAGAGGCCGCCACATGATGGCCGTCTGCACGGCGGCTCAGGGCCCCGTGTCTCTCCTGGTTCAGGCTCCCCTGGCTCACCTTGGGCCCCGCTCTGTGAATTGCAAGCTCGTCTCAGGTCACAGTGGGTGTGTGAGAGGGAATCTGTCATGACTTGAGGTTGCTCTTTGGTTTCTGGATGCACACGGAGCAGTTGAGAGAGAGAGAGAGAGAGAGAGAGAGAGAGAGAGAGAGAGAGAGAGAGAAAACGTACGGCCAGGAGCGCTGCTGGAAGGTGGCATGGAAAGCCTTTGGCTCCCTGAGGAGGTGGCAGAGTTTGCAGGGAAAGCCCTGCGCTGGACGAAGTGGCCTGGCGTGAAATTAGCCAGAGGACGTATAACAAGCCACTCCTTGGTGCCTGAGTTTCCTCACCTGTGAAATGGGCAGGTGGTCGCTGTCCTTGCCCAGTCGTTGAGCTGCGGGTGTAAATGCTTGAGAACCGAGTGAGTGACAACCATGATTTTTATTCAAGTCCTGAGTAGATGAGCCCTTCTGGGCTGAGTGCCTGGGACTCGGGACTTTCTGGTCTAGGATCCAGGGCTGGTGGGAGGGGGCGTTGAGGCCTGGAGATGCTCAGGGCTGCTCCGGGCTGACACAAACTCTGGAGAGCAATGGGTCAGCCAGCATCGCACACCCTTTCAGGGTCAAGGGGACCAGGGAGCTGCCTTCACCCTCATGCCCCAAGGTGTCTGCTTAGTCAGCAGAAACAGAGAGACAGAGGAAGGGGATGAGGGAGGCACCTGGTAGCAGCGTACACCCACATCTCATCAGATACTCACCCGGATCTGGGAGGCAGGCAGTGGTGAGCTCCCTGGGTGGCTGGGGCAGGACTTGCTGGGCTAAGGGCAGGGCCAGGCATCCAGCCAGGGGCAAGATACAGAAGGGCCAAGGTCTTCCCGCCATGCCACCCGCCTGGTTAGCAGAACCCTATACGGATCATGCTCTTACTGAGCAATTAGGATGTAGGGTTTGTGCACAGTAAACGAGGCCTGTCTTTCTGGGCTGGCCTCCCTGGGCTCAGCGTGAAGACGGGTTTGAACGTCTTGCTGCCTGATGCCCCATAGATGCAGTGCAGCCGTCTCGCCGGCCGATGGACTCCTGGAATCATTTGATTGCAATTGTGCCTTTGGCGAAGCTCTAGCCAAGACTGCAGTTACAGAAATAATACTTTAAAAAACGGTGGGACCAGGGCCGTCTATTTGGGCTGTGCCCTGGGCTACTTGCCAATATTGTGTTAACATTTATCCCAGAGAAACGTCTGCTCGGACTGGGAGTCGACAAATGTATTCACACTCCGAGACAGTCAAACACAGAAAGGTCACGCAGGAAGCGCCCAACTGTATGAATTTTTAGGAAAGTTGGCCCAGCGCTTACGCGCGGGATCCCAGAGGGCAGGCGGGAGAGACTCCGTGCGAAGCCTTAGGAAAACATAGAGCAGTCGCCAGACGTCCCTCGCGGTTTTGTTTTGCAGAATCGGCTACCCGATTCCAATGTTTGTGGGATTCTGCATCATGTTTATCTCCACCATTAGTAAGTGCCTCGCGTTTGCCTTGGGAGCGTGGGTCACGGGAAGGGTTCTGATGGCCACGAGCCCAGGGTTGAGAACACAGATCCCGGTGGGGGGCGGGGAGGTTGGTCAAAACTGCAGAAAGAAATTCCTGGGGGGGAAGGGGTCTTCATGGGCAGAAACAGTGTGGTTACTATGGAAACAAGCCCTCGGGTTAAGGGCCTCAGGAATGCCTGTCTGACCCGGGGTCGCAGGGGCAGCTGGCCTGGCCTGACCCGGCCGGCCCGGCCCTTCTCCCCGCAGTGTTCGCCTTCTCCAGGAGCTACGCCCTCTTGCTGATCGCCAGGTCGCTGCAAGGCATTGGCTCCTCCTGCTCCTCGGTGGCTGGTAGGTGTGGGCGCGCCCGGGGGTCTGCAGTCTGCCCCAGGGGCCACCTGCATTGCCCCATCGCCAGCCCCTCACCTTGCGAGCTGGATAGTTCAGGGAATCAAGGGTTGGGGCTTGTGGAGAAAGTCCCCACCTCCTCCTTAGATCCTTCTTGGTCTTCTGTTTTCATGAACCCGATGGGCTCGGGCTGCTCCCAGGACCGGGTTAGGGAGGGAAGGCGGGTCACCGATAATTCGTTCAACCGTTTCTTTTCCTTGTAGGGATGGGCATGCTCGCCAGCGTGTACACAGATGACGAGGAGAGAGGCAACGCCATGGGGATTGCCCTGGGCGGCCTGGCCATGGGGGTCTTAGGTAGGTGAGGTCCGCCCGGAGGCGAACTGGCCTCCTGTCTGCGCTGGACAGCAACAGCCCTTCCTGATGCCACCTGCACGCGACCGATTCCCTAACTGTCCCTTTTTGTTCCCTACTTTCGGGGAGCCTTTCTGATGGGGGAGGCCCTGGGCTCCCCCTGCCTCTACCCCCAGACTTGCTGGGGAACCCTGGGAAACCGGCTCCAGACCTCCCGGGCCCAGACGTACAGGAGGCTTGACCAGGATGGTCTGCCAGGATCCATCCTCTCCGCTCACATGTCTCTGGGTTAATGCTGAGAGCACCTTCCCAACTCCAAGTCTACCCCCCCCACCACCCCAGCTGGCCTCCCAGACCAGGGGCAGTATCTTCCCTGCCAGAGATTGGGGTCCCCCCTTCCCCTGAGCCCACAGTGCCTGTCCTGGTGCTTAAGGGATGACGTCCTCGCCGACTGGGATCTTGTTTCCCTCTGATCTTCACTTTGGGGTGACCGTCAGCTCTCTTACCTGTGTCCCGGATGTGGGACCGCTGGGAGGAAGTAGCCAGGGCACTTCACACCACTGGATGCAGGGGAGGGTGGCCACCGCCAAGAGCTTTTAGAACAAAACAGAGAGCGAAGCACAAGAAACCGATGGACGGTCCTTGTGGGGTGGGGCTGGGGGCATGGGCCCCGGGCCTCAGTGACTAGCTCGCTCTCTCCCTCGCAGTGGGCCCCCCCTTCGGGAGTGTGCTCTACGAGTTTGTGGGGAAGACGGCCCCGTTCCTGGTGCTGGCTGCCCTGGTGCTCCTGGATGGAGGTGAGTCCCCACGCGGACCGTGGCCGTGACCTGGGCACGTGTGCTGACCGGGTCTCGGAGCCGCCACACCTCTTGTTTGTCTCCCGCAGCTATTCAGCTCTGCGTGCTCCAGCCATCCCGGGTGCAGCCAGAGGTGAGCCTCGGGGGGCGGAGGGTGCTGCCCCCGCCTTGTCCCCTCTTTTAACCCCCACTTTCTCCCCAGAGCCAGAAGGGGACGCCGCTGAGCACCCTGCTGAAGGACCCCTACATCCTCATCGCCGCAGGTGGGGCTCCCCCTGGTACCCCAGTCCTCAGCCCAGCGGTGGGGGTGGACGGCGGAGACTTAGCGGCGGGAAACGCTGGGCTGTGCGAAGGCGTGACAGCCACAGGAGGGCCCATGTCACAGAAATGGTTTCCTCCCCACCTTCGTTTCTGAGCCTCGGCCAGCGGCCGGGGCTGCTTTTCATGGGGGGCAAAGGTGTCTGCGTCTTGGAGAACCCCTTCCCTGCCCCCCGAGTTTGTTTTGGGTCATGTTCGCTCTGGTCTGCATTGGTGGCAGAGGCCATCCCTGCTTGGCCTTGAACTTCCGGAAGGAGTCCGTGGCCTTGCTGCAGGCGCCTGGGCTGGGGGTCTGACTCATCTTGGCCCGTGTGACCGACACCAACAGCAGAGCCCCGAGGGCAGGCCCAGCGGGCGTCCTGCCCAGCAGAGAGGCCTGGGCGGGAGGCTGCCTGTGGGCTCTTGGCCTTGGTGGGCTCAGAGGAGCTCTCAGGGGGCAATCCTGGCAGCATTCATCCAAGGGACTGTCCCCTCACACCATCCCAGTGACACAGGCTTGGGGCTGCCTGACAAGTGACCAGTCTCAAGCTGCCTGGCCTGGATTTTGTGGTCAGCACGGTGGTTGGGGTTAGGGTCAGGCCCGAGGGGGGGCAGGGAGGGTCCCGCCCTGAAGTGTGACTTCAGACCAGTCAGAGCTCTCTCTCTGCAGCCTGCGTTAGGTTAGTCTAAGCAGGAGTCCCAAGCACGAGTGGGGCGGGGAGGGAGGGGGCAGCCAGGTAAAGTGGGTGCAGGCTTTTCCAAAACCCCAGGCTGGTTTTGTTTGAGCTCCTGCTGCAGGGTCTGGTCAGGGGGCGCCTGTGTGACCCTGGTGTAGGTGCTGCCTGTCGTCCAGAGGGACGCGCACCTGGTGTGGTGACCTCTTCATGCAGGGGACGTGCTCCGCGTCCCTGGCAAGCAGTCCAGAGCCAGATGCCATGGAGCCCTGGCTAGCCTGGGTGGAGTGAGATGTATGGTGGGAGATGGGGTCCCAGAGATGTGACTCCCTCCACCGCAGGGCAGACACCTGGGCTGGCTGAGCAGCAGCCTGGGCCCCTCCTGCCTCTACTTCTCTCTGACCCTCACTGTCTGGTCCCTGGTCATGGAGGGTGGTACAGGATCCTCCCAGCGCCGAATGTCAGCCCACCAGCAGGTTCAGGCACCTCGACTGAGGGAGTTGGGGGCTGGGTGGTGTCTCATTTGTCCCAGTGGATTTCACTGTACAGAAGTGACTGATGACCCAGGGAGGTCAGTACCATTGAGAGAAGATTTTATTACTCACGGTTCCCAAGGAAAGGGGGCATTCCACGTCACTTAGAGCCACACGGGGAAGCACCGGGGTTGGGGGTGGCATCTAGGCCAGAGTCTTCCTGGTGTTTACATGTGCAAGGCAGGGCAGGGTAAAAGCATAGCCTTGGCTGGTCTAAGTCATCCTGCAGCCTTCGGGGCCGGGGGTTGGGGGCCGTCCAGGTTGCCTGGTTCCTGCCCTGAGTGGATTTAGGGGAGGGGGCATATAGTTTGGGGTATCAGAGCTAGATAATGGGGGGCTCGGGGGAGTGGGCTCTGGATAGCAGGGGAGATGCAAACAGTGCCAGCAGTCAGTTTGGCTCTATAATTAATGTAAGTGGAATAGACAAACCCAGAATCTAAGAAAACATGGAGTGGAAGGGGGGCGGGGAATCCAGTCATTTCAGCATCGTCGCTAAGTTCCCCCTTTAAATGTCACAAAGACAGAGAAGAGCTTTCTTCCTTACGTGAGCACCTGCATCACGATTGTACAATGTTCTTTTGGTCAAGATTTTAGCAATTAAAGGTCCCCCCCACCACCACCCGGGACACAGCACAGGGAGCGCTCAGGGACCAGTTCCGTGTGTCTCAGTCCAGATGGGGCCTTTGCAAAAAGACCCTCGATGTGTGGTTGATGGAGAAGAAATCCCACAACAGCATGTTTGTACGGGATGCCCTGGGTGTGGGGGTATCCCAGGGATTCCTTAGAAAGGTCTGTGCTCGTTGCACAGTGATATGTAGGTGCAGGGGCCTCAGGTTGCCGAGTCTGGGTGGGTCTGTGTGTTGCCGTGTGACCTCACCCAAGTTACTCCATGAGCGACTGGAACTCCCTTTCTTGTTAGTCAGTCAGGAAAGTTAAACCAAATCTTGCAAGTTGCCTCCGGTTCCAAACTTTATGACTCTGGGAATCTAGCTGTAATCATCATCATCATCATCATCATCATCATCATCATCATCATCATCATCATTATCATACCAACCCTCTCCGCTATCCCCTGGACCCACCATTTCTTTTCCTTACAAAAGTAGGGAAAGTTCTGGGTCTCCAGGCTGCTGGCGCTGCTGTGGGCATGTGAGGTTTAGCTGTGTTTGGAGGCGATGAAGGGACACTTGGGCCTCAGACGCCCATTAACCCTTCTGCTCCCTTAAAGGGTCCATCTGCTTTGCCAACATGGCCATCGCCATGCTGGAGCCGGCCCTGCCCATCTGGATGATGGAGACCATGTGTTCCCACAAGTGGCAGCTGGGTAAGTCCTGGGACGGGCTCCTCTGAGTCTAGGACTTTGTCCACAGGGCGGGTCCATCACTGTCCCCCTGCCGAGCGCCGGGGGCCAGGATGACTGAGTGGCTTTCTGTGTGGCACTTAATGGGGTCAGTGCTTAGGGGAGCGATTTTGCCAAAGAAGAGGAGCTGCCCCTATGCCTCATTGCCAGCCCTGAGCTGTGTCCCAGGTTGCCTTCCTCTCTGGTCCCCATGATGGTTGGGGCCCCAGGTGGCTCCAGGGGTTTGGTGGTCATGGCTGGGAGTGTCCTGCGTGGGTTTTGCAGCACACTTGGGCTGAGATGCTGTGCTGACGTTTTGATGTCTTCGCTTAATTGACGCAAGACCCTAATTGAATGCGGCAGGCCCCGCACAGGGCACTTTAGCTGCTTTGTCTTCTCCCTCCAGACACAGCCTGGGGCTGACTTTATAGTCTTTACAGTCAGCGAGGGGCCCTGGGCCATCGGGCTAGATCACAGGCTGCCTCGGTTCCTCAGGAGACTGCTGATGGGTCTCAGCACCCAAGCCAGACAGTCCCCTCCCCACTAGTGAGGTCACCCCTTTCTCGCTCAGAGAGAGACTTGGTTCTTCAAGAGAATCACTTTGCTACACCTGGTCGGTGCCATGTGCAGTGTGGTCTCGCAGCATGTGGCCACCTCTGCCAGAGCCTTGCAGGCCCCTCTGCGCCTTAGTGGGTAGGAAAGCCTGGGTGACAACAGTGAGGACCCAGTGCCCAGCCCTTCCCTGAGCCTTGGCCATTCAGCCCCTCCTGCTCAGGGTCCTGAGGGGGGCACACGGGAAGCCAGTCTACCCTGATGCCTCCCCGATCATTTCTGGAGAAAGATCGGAGATTTGAAATCAAAGCAGCTTTCACTAGGTGTGTGCAAGGCTCAGAGTCAAAGCTGATATACCTGATTTCAAGAAAAAACACTGGAATTTTGAACTCTAAGAGTTTGAAAAGTCATCTTTCCGAAAGAGAGTTTCCTGTTGTTTTAACAGTGAATAGGGGACAAGAGAGAGCTGACAGGGACAGGTCCTCTGGCAGCCGAGCCTGGACCACCTTGGGTCAGCCTCCTGTTCACTGCCGAGGGCACGGGCAAGGCCACCACTGCTGCCAGCAGCTGGACATCAGCCTGGGCGCACCCCGAGGTCACAAGGTCCCTCTCCTGGGAGAGCACTCTACCTTGGATTGACAATTTGAGTCACCTATGACTTGGCCCCCAAAATGACCACATAGACATTTATCTTTCTGGCGTAGAAAGATGTTCATAAAGTTAATTGAAAAAAAGGGCATAGAACAGTAGGTATAATCTTATTTTGGGGGAAAAAACCAACAGAACCCTGTGCACACACATTTATGATGTACATGTAAACTTGGCATGTTCACTGTTAAAGGGCCTTGACCAGGGATCGAACCCACAACCTAGGAATGTCGGGATGATGCTCTAACCAGCTGAGCTACCTAGCCAGGGCACGTACACATAACTTAAAAGGGAAAATAACGGGGGAGGGAGGGTTATCCCAGGGATGGGTTTTGGGGTGATTTTCACCTTTTTGGGATCCTTAATGTTCCATAATTTCCTCTGTGCCTTTTGTCTGTCTTCTGTCCTACAAGATGGGGGAGGGGGTGCGGTGCCACACGGCATGAGGGGTGGCAGGTGTCCTGCCCTGACATTCTGGTGCCATGGGTGTCAGTCCACGTGCAGAACTCCCCGCCAGGCAGAGATGGAGGCACCGATAGAGAAATGAATTTCGCGTCTGCAGCGTCTCCGCAGCTCTGTGGATGGACGAGCCGTGTGGGGTCCGGCTGGCCCCGCAGCCGCCGGATATTAGCTGCCCTGGTGCCGGCCGCAGGGCTGCGTTTCATCGGCTTCCATCGCCACCGCGGCGTCGGTGATGATTAGTTTTCCTAACATCTGACCGCTATCAGTGCTGATAAGGTGTCCTTTTCATAATTTACAGGCGTTGCTTTCTTGCCAGCTAGTATCTCTTATCTCATTGGAACCAATATTTTTGGGATGCTCGCGCACAAGATGGGGAGGTAAGATGAAAACGCTCCCTGTCTTCTGATCACACCGTTCTTAAAAAAAACATTCTGTTTCTGTCTTGGCAATGACAAGCAGTTGTTGTGATTTCTGTTGAAAATTTGGACAAGGGGACAAAAGGAACATTGACTGGTGGCGGGTTGTTGTTTCTCGTAGGTGGCTTTGCGCCCTGCTGGGGATGATAATTGTGGGGATCAGCGTCTTATGCGTGAGTAAAAGACAACGTGGAACAAGTGGGGTGCTCGGTCAATAGAACTTTTGCTTTGGGCAAAACGATGCCAAGAACTATTGTTTAGCAGTTTGAAGCTTATTGATAAATGCGTTTTCTTACATCTTTCGTTTTCTTCTAATTTTTTATCATCTTAGAAATTTTGGACAAGACTCTCCAAGGGATTTATTTTAATTTAATGCCAGTTGGAAATTGTTATATGTCACTCACCCCCAACCCCATCAGCTTTAAACATTACAGTGTCTGAAGCACTTTGGGGTGACTACTCTGGAACGATAGTAAGATGCTTTTTTCTAGAATAACACATCACCTTCCTGTGGCCAATATCTACCCCCCATGGGTTTTGGGGTCCTTGTCAGGGAGTGTGGACCAGGCCGATGTTTCGCAATGGGAGTTGACTAGTGTTTTGGGGTGCTCGCAAAACCTGTTTCAGCTCCAGCTGGAAAGATCAGAGCGTCTGGTTGTCCCCAAACCCTTCGTCCTCCCCTCAGTTTCCTTCTAAGGGAACATACATACCTGGCTGGAGACAATATATTTTGAAGACTTTCCAAGGTGATTTCGAGTTGCATATCATGTGATTTTAGTGTAACATTTATTTCCTCTTACAGATCCCTTTTGCAAAAAACATTTATGGACTCATAGCTCCCAACTTCGGAGTTGGTTTTGCAATTGGTAAGTCACACGAACCTGGTGCCTCGACTTAAAACGGTTGTTTTTCGCCATTGCTGAGGAAGATTTCCTCTCACCCGGGCTAAACCTAAACTTTCTAGAAGCTTGAGAGCAGCCTGTGGGCAGCCAAGCCCCAGTACAGCCTGTAGATCATCCACAGAAAAACGCCTGCTTCCACGCACTAGTCCTTAGGTTCCTGAAAGCCAGTATTTTAAGAGCCCGGTGTTTGCAGAAGCTGACGCGCCACTGGTGCACCTGGGCAAACCAGAGCATCCCCCATGCAGGGCCCCAGAACTGAGAACAGACCTCAGATGAGGCTGGGGACCAGGCTTCATGGGCATTTTAAAAAAATATATATATTTTACTGTTTTTTCTACAGAGAGGAAGGGAGAGTGGGTAGAGAGTTAGAAACATTGATCAGCTGCCTCCTGCACACTCCTCACTGGGGATGTGCCCACAACCAAGGTACATGCCCTTGACCGGAATCGAACCTGGGACCCTTGAGTCCGCAGGCCGACGCTCTAGCCATTGAGCCAAACCGGTTAGGGTTCGGTATTTTTAAAAAAATATATATTTTATTGATTTTTTACAGAGAGGAAGAGAGAGGGATAGAGAGTTAGAAACATCGATGAGAGAGAAACATCGATCAGCTGCCTCCTGCACACTCCCCACTGGGGATGTGCTCGCAACCAAGGTACATGCCCTTGGTCGGAATTGAACCTGGGACCCTTGAGTCCGCAGGCCAACGCTCTATCCTCTGAGCCAAACCAGTTAGGGCAGGGCTCAGTATTTTTTTGAGGTTTGGTACAGAAAAGGTAGACAGGTGTGGGGGCCACCTGTGCCGCAGGAATTTTCACGGACAAATGAGACGAGTCTTTGTAACGTGAGAAACAATAAATCATACGTTAGGAAATTCCTGTTAATATTTTGGATAAACAGTACATGTTTGTTTCTCCTTTAGAACCTGTAGATCGCTCATGATACAAGTAAATGCTGAGTGATCGCAGGGAAAGGCGGGCATTTGTTTTTTGGTAGAAAGAGAGCGGAGCCTTAGCTGACCTCGGACCAGGCTCAGTCCCCTGAGCGTGTAGGTGTCCTCTCATGTGCATTGGTTGCCATGGTAATTCATTTTCAACTCTTGGCTTCGCATTCAACTCTTTTGTTCTCCCCTGCGCCCCCACACCTTGCACATACTCGGCGATCAGCAAATACCATCGATACTTGGTGATCAGCAAATTTCCCTCCTCTCCTGCCCCTGGTGCTTGGGGAGGTGAGGGAATGAGTGGTCTGCTGGGGGAATTCACAGATGCTGTCTCCCTAGCCAGTCATTACCATCCCCATGGGCGAGGTGGTCAACCGACGTTCCGAGAGAGAAGGCATGACCGCACTCACCCAGCCAGGGATTTGAACTCAGAACACATGCTCTTTTTTCTTTTTAGTATATTTTTTTGATTTCAGAGAGGAAAGGGCGGGGGGGGAGAGAGGGAGAGAGAGAGAGAAAGAGAGAGAGAGAGAGAGAGAGAGAGAGAGAGAGAGAGAGAGAGAGAGAGAGAAAGAGAAACATCAGCGATGAGAGAGAATGGGTGATTGGTTGCCTCCTGCACGCCCCCCACTGGGGATCAAGCCTGCAGCCGAGCAAGTGCCCTGACCTGGAATGGAACCGCGCCTCCTGGCTCATAGACCAAAGATCACACCAGCTGGGCTGTGTTCTTTCTTTATGTTTCCTGCTCCCGACTTCTCAGGAGACCAGAAACTAGACTGCTGGTCTTGGCGGTAGTAGGGTTTTTGTTGTTCCTCCACCCCCACATCCCAGTAACAAGCAAACTTCTTTTGATTTTAGTTCCATGAGTAGGGCCAGATGGCCCCTCAGACTCCCTTATTCTGATTCCTTCTGACCCTCCCCACTGTGTGAGGCCAACGTGTGCATGGAGAGGAGACTGGGTGAGGCATGTGGGCATGTCTCCTCGTTGAGGGCAAGGGATGCGTGGACCAGAAGCTAGTAAACCAGGGGAATGGCAGCAGGAAGCAGGCGGGGCTCCCCTGGGCCAGTGACCAGCAGCTGCTGGCTCTGGAAGATGCGGGAGCGTCTCCAGTGGGCTGAGTGCTCTCTGTCGGAGGACAGGCCTTCCAGACAGTGAGGACGAGGTGGGGCAGGGCAGGGGACAGGCACCTGGTGGCTTGGTCCAGTCCCCGTCTCAGCTGTCTGCCATCAGTCTTCAGCCAAAGGTATGTTGTAGGGAGTCTGGCTCAAAATGTGCAGGCAGGGAAGCCAGAAGGGGAGGAGGCAGCAGGGGTGTGATTAGGACCGTCCTGACACCCGTCCCATCTCCACTGTATGGCCGTTTTCTATAGACTGTTTTCCCCACAGGCATGGTGGACTCATCGATGATGCCCATCATGGGCTACCTGGTGGACCTGCGGCACGTGTCCGTCTATGGGAGTGTGTACGCCATTGCGGACGTGGCCTTCTGTATGGGATACGCTTTAGGTAAGGAGGCGGGCCTGACAAAACCAGCTTTTCTCAGCACGACAGAGTGCCTCCGGAGAACCCCCTACACCTTTGCGTCTTTCCGCGGCATCTGCGAGAGCTTTATCTAATTTTCCGTTTCCTGAAGGTCCTTCCGCTGGTGGGGCGATCGCGAAGGCAATTGGATTTCCGTGGCTCATGAGAATTATTGGAGTAATTGATATTCTTTTTGCTCCTCTCTGCTTTTTTCTTCGAAGTCCACCTGCCAAGGAAGAAAAAATGGTAAGAAAATCGTAGGATGTGTTGAAGTGTTTCTTAATCATTTTAGCACAGTCTTTTGGAGAGTTATTTTTTTTTTTCCTTTGGAGACTTTAGGTTTTATTTCATTTTTAATTTTTTTATATACTTTTTATTGTTGATAGTATTACAGATGTCTCCTATCCCCCTCCCCCTTTAATCCCATCCTCCTATCCTCTCAGCCCCTGTCCACCCCCCTATTGCCTGGGTCCATGGGTTATGCCTATAAGTATGTGAGTTCTTTGGTTTATCTCTTTTCGTCCTCTCATCCGCACATTGAGGTATGTTTCTTAATTCTAAAGTATGTTCCTGCTGCTTTTGGGGAGAGCTCTCCAAACATACATGGGAAGAGTTCCTTTTTAGTTTATACCACATCAGACAAGCTACTTCTGTTACTGTATCACGCGTTATGTTTATACATTTGTAGAGTAAAATTATTTTTGTATGTAGATTAGCAGTCAGTAAGCTCTTTTGTCAATGAAATATAAACATGGGATAATTCTCAGTTTCTCGAACATCTTGACAATAGGGACATCAGACTGGGCACGCCCTGCACTTACTCCTAAGATCAGCCGTTTCTGGTGCTGTTTGCCCTTCTCCCAGGCCTTGCAGCTTTCAGTAATTGTGACTTGGTTCTTGCTGCCTAAGATTGGAGGTGGTTTTAGTGTAGATAACAGGCCTTTCGGGAAAAATACCGTGTATGCATCTTTGGGCACACACAAAAACTTGAAATTCATAATTTCATGACCAGAATCATGGCCGTAGGCAAGATAGAATATAAAGTGTTCCTTTTCTGAATAAGTTCAAACTTATCAATTCTGAGTTTGAATTTTGAAATGCATCAGCCATTTCAGCCTTTCTGATAAACATTTGCAGCTGGAGGTGCTGGGTGTTGCTGCTTTCTGGGACATCTGATGGTGATCAGTACCCCCCAGCTGAAAGCAGGGGTCCTCAGATTAGGGATGAAGGGGAGAAGGCGGGCGGGGGAGGTGGCATTTGTGGTTCATGAGTGGATATGTGGTTTGCTTGCCATGTTCTGCTGGGAGCGCAGCCCGCGTTCTTCCTGACGGTGGAGCTGAAATGGATTGGGATGCTTTGGCTGTTCATGAACTTCCCTTTTATGATTTCCCCGAGACAGTGGATTTAAAGACAGACGCAGACCCTGACGTTAGGTGCCATGCAGGCATTATTTTTGCATTTATCAATCTGTTCAATATATTTGAAAAATATATCCAGCACTATGCCCTTTATTATGTAGGATTTAACTTGGTCATTTAAAAAAGTATTTTTATTGACTTCAGAGAGGAAGGGAGAGGGAGAGAGAGAAACATCAATGGTAAGAGCATCATCGATCGGCTGCCTCTCGCACACCCCACACTGGAGATCGAGCCCACAACCGACTGTGACCTCCTGGTTCGTAGGTCGGTGCCCAACCGCAGAGCCACACTGGCCTGGCTCACTCCATCACTTTGAATTACTCATGACCCATTAGGCTCAAAGAGGAGGCATGGGAGGTGCTGTGGAAATACTGACGTAGGCCCCCTCTCTCCCTGCGCTTGCTCCGTCAGCTGCTTGTCCACAGCCCTTGACTGTGGGTCTCTCTGGGACTCGCCTGTTTTCCAGCCTGGTTGTGTAGGTTCCCTTCCCATCTTTGTGTGACGGGCCCCAGCACAGTACCTTGCCCAGATCGGGCTCAGGAAGTTCTCAGGGCAGCAAGGATCTGATTAAGGCTAATCACCGGCAAATGCCTCTGTCACCCGGGAGACCGTGTAAGGCTCTTGGGAGAGAGGGAAGGGCTGGCACGGGCCCTGGAGCAGGACTATCACCTCATAGGGTTGCTTGAGGGGATTAAAGGGAAAAATCTCAACAGGGCTCAGCCCATGTCTGGTGCCCAGGAAGTGCTCAGTAATTCTTGCTCTTACCCAAACCTCTGACTTCGGTCCCTGTCTCATCCTCTCTCTTCCCTCTGTGAGAAGAGCTTCCTTTGGCTGTTCAGACCCCAGAACTGCCGAGCGGTCTCCCTGTGGTATTATAATTCGTTGACACCCTGATGGCTTATCTGGGGACGAGAGGAAGTGGTGAGGTCGGAGGACCAGTGGGGGTGAGGTGGGGGTGCTTGCCCAGCCAGCTACACGCTGAGAGCTGCTGAATGAAGCCTGGCTCCAGGGCCGCTCCTCCTTCCACATTTCAGCCATGGCTTTAGTTCGTTTAAAAAGGAAAATGCTGTAGGAAGTGGAAGAGACAGTCCTGAAAGGCAAAGCAACAAGAATTACAGGCTTCCGGAAGCCACTTTTGCTGTGAAATGTCAGAATCCTTCATAAGTGCTGAGCAGGATGAACCTTTAAAAACTGGAGAAAAAGTGCATCTGTCTGCCCATCACCAATGCCCTCATCGAAGGCATCGCATTGGATGCCACTCGGCTGGCTGGCTGGCATGCTGGCAGCAGTGAGGGGCGGCCAGCAGTGCTGCCTACTTACTGTGGAGACCCATACAGCTCCTAGGGCAAGGGGGACCGGGGCAGGTCAGGTGGGCTGTGGCAGAGAAGGGATTGATGACCGCCCTTTCAAGTGTCAGCACTCAGGACCCGCAGTTACCAAATGCAGGGGGGACGTGAGAGCAGGAATAAGAAATACAAACCATAGCAAATAAGTCGTTCATCAGGCTGCATTCTGCTGATGTGTCTGGACTTCGGCTATTCTGTATTGAGCGGTCTAATGCTCTCCTCACGGGTCCCAAGTCATGCAGTGCTGAGCTGGTTTGAGAGTCCTTGAGTTTTTCTTCCATTTGGTTTCCTGGATTTCTGTGAGGTCTTTTGTTGTTGTTGTTTGTTTGTTTTTCATGATCACTGTTGAGTTGGCAGTGCAGGTGAAGAGAAAAAAACTGTTAACTCAAGTGCCTCAGCAGGATTAAGAAATATCACACGATCCTTTGAAGAAGACTTGCATTCCAGTTACAAGACAATTAGCATGCAGCCCATAGCTCTCAGAACACCTGCGTTCTGGTGTGGATTTTTCTTTCCGGTTGAAGAATTAGCTTCAAAGATGGGGCATGTTTCTTGCAGCCCCTGGTTGCCCAGACAGGAAAGCAGGAGATGTGAGGATTGGGGCTCGCTTTCCCTGGGTGGCCCTGGGTTCTCCGTGCATCCACTCACCAAGTCCTTCCCGCTGTCTCCTGGATGCTGCAGCGTGGACAAGGATGGGGCCACCAGAAGCTGAAAAGGCTGAGTATGTTCTGTGTGTTATAATCTACTTAAGGACGTGTCCCTGCCCGGCTGGCGTGGCTCCGTGGTTGAGCATCGTCCCATGTACCAAGAGGTCGCCGGTTCCATTCCAGGCCCAGGTTGCGGGCTTGATTCTCAGTAGGGGCCATGCAGGAGGCAGCCGATCAGTGTTTCTCTCTTACCTTCAAACTTCCTCTTTCTAAAATCAATTTTAAAAGAATTTTTTTAAAAAGAGATGGAGCCCTAGTCAGTTTGGCTCAGTGGATAGAGTGTTGGCCTGTGAACCAAAGGTCCTGGGTTCGATTCCAGTCAAGAGCACATACCTCAATTGCAGGCTCCTCCCCAGCCCAGGCCCTGGTCAGGGCTTGTGTAGGAGACAATCAACTGATGTGTTTTTCTCACATCGATGTTTCTCTCTGTGTTTCCTTCCCTCTTCACTCTCTAAAAATCAATGAAAAAATACCCTTGGATGAGGATTAAAAAAAGAAAAAGAGATGGCAGGCTTAAGCTTTTTTAAGCAGGGGCGGGGGAGTGGGGGGCGCACTTACGGCTTCTGTGCGACAAGGACACATCCACAGGGGAGAATGGTCCTGGTGCACAGTGTCAATTACCTTGATTACTTGTTTTTAGAAATTGAGCTCTTTATGAAATACATGCATCAGTTCACTTGGCAAGAAGCGGAATAAAAAATGGAGCTAAGTTTGCAGCTGACAGTTGGAGCTGGCAGCCTAACGTCGAAGGTCATGGAAGTCCTTATCTCAGCAGGTCACACAGGCCGATCATTCTAGAATGCTTGGGAGAAAGAAGTGGGGTAAGCACAGAGTGAAGTCCGAGAAGCTTATCAAACCCGAGAAACAAGAACTGGAGGCGTAGCTAACAAATGCTGAGAGGTGCTATGTTTTCATCCACATAAATGTGTCCATTGGGATTTTCAAACTGCACAGACAGGGAGTAGGATAATAGTTCATGTGGAAGAAATCTCCCGAGGACATACCCTGAGGAGAGAATTCCTTTAGTTGATCCCCCGCCCCCTGCTGTCCTTGTACTCCTGATGGATGGCACTGTGGAGCTGTGTGCGAGGCGACTCTGCTGGAGGCTGCCTGGACTCACATCTGCTCCGTTTCAGCTGTGCATCCTGTCAAGTTCCTTTGTAGCCTGTGCCACCATGCAGGGCTATCAGTCCACCACGCGCAATGCTTGCGAAGTCGAGGTATTTCATTGAATGTGGTTCACGAGGTCCTGGGTGATTGACATATCAGCTGTGTGACCCGACTGGGCTTGGTCTGTTCATGTTCGGGAGGAATGATGACTCAAGTGCCAGTCAATTGAGGATCAGCGGACCGTTTATGTTCACAAGAGAAATACGTTTTTTTAAAAATTCATACAGTTGACCAGGAGTCAAGCAGCCAGGAACTGGGGAGAGGTGGTCTGAAGTGCCATTGATGGAAAGATAAGGGCCAGGGGATGTTTGTGCCCACAGCAATCTAAGGGGCGGTTGCCATGGTCTTAAAACATTGTAAGGGTGGCCCGTGAAGGTGAGAATCAGAACTCGATCCTCAGACAATGGAGACAGTACAGTCCATCCAGGGACGTTTCTAACACGAGAGCTGGCATCCTCAGGAGAGAGCACCTCCTTACTTAGTGTTGCCACGTAAAGTCTGCAAGCAGGTTGGATTGGGTGACCTCCAGGGGCCATCCCTACCCCAGTTCCAAGATTCTAAGTACAACTCTTCCTAAACCTGCATATGCCTTTCGTCAGAGCTCACAGGTTCCCCCGAATCTACTTCCCAACCCTGCAGATAGAATGAATATACTGAGGACACCCCTTCTGGTATATCCTCTTCCCTGAAATGTTCACCGAGTGCAGGACTCCAGGCTTTCTGGGCCAGGCAGCTGCAGTTGCACCAAATGACTGGTGAATAGTGGGTGGATCTGTCCATCCATCCATCCATCCATCCACCCACACACACACTAGTAAACCTTAGAAATGGTTAAAACCCTTTCTCTTTCTGAAACAGGAAGTTAATATATCTGCCCTTTGTTCTCTTTTAGGCTATTCTCATGGATCACAACTGCCCTGTTAAAACAAAAATGTACACTCAGAACAATGTCCAGTCGTATCCGCTAGGTGATGAAGAATCTGAAAGTGACTGAGACCCTCAAAAGTCATCAAAGCATTTCGTCGTGTGAAGTAGTGTTCCCCGTGCAGTGACTCATCCAGAACCTTCTTAGTCATCCCACACATCCCTGGTGAAACAGTAGAACCAAAGGCTACCCTTTCTTTTCCGTGGGTGTGGTTGATTGCCAACAGCCTTATAAAGAAAAAGCAGCTTTTCTAGGGGTTTGTATAAAGTGTTGAAAACTTTATTTTATGTATTTGATTTTATTAAATATTATACAATATATTTTGACGAAATAGATATAGTGTAAATCTATAAATATTTGAATCCAAATCAAATATAATTTTTTAACTTACATTCACGAACACTTGGGCCAAAAAAAACACCTCATATTTTTTCTGAATATTGGTAATGAGTGTTTAAAACTAAAGTACACATTATCTCCGACACACTTGTGACAATAAGACACTAGAAGGAAGTCTGAACAACAATCAAGTAAGACAGCGTATGGTTACGTAGTGACGCCGAGTGTTGAGTTATTCAACTTGTAATTATCATCAATATACGTATGAGTTAAAAGCTAGTTATCTCAAACGCAGAGGACAAGAACTTGAGGCAGTTACCGTTTGGATTTATCCGTTAAAACTTAGCTGGCACTAGTTATCTATATGTAATCACCTACCTGGAAACAGCTGGTTGTAAATTATGTTTACATGTCATGTGGTGGGCAGCAAACGTTGAAGCCAATGAGGGGAAAAATAGCAAATGTTCTGAAAGCAGAGAAAAGCATCTAAATGGACAGTTCTGCACAACTAGATGCTTCTCTTTAAGGTACATGATTATCTTACTGGATGAAGGAACATTGAGGGAGGTTACACAACAGTCAAGGTTGTGTAAGCATGGCGAGACATACCAACATCTAGTTCAATTCTTAGAAAATAAAGGTAAAAGGCTAATAGCTGCTATGACATGAACAAAAAATCAGACTATATCATCTTTGACCTGTTTTGAGGTCATCCAAGTGTTTAATTTTGAGTTGTCTGAAACTATTCTTTTCTAGACTTCTGAAAGTTATTCACATCAATGTGAAAAGCTTTAAATGAAGATGAGGGAAATTAGGTCTTGAATCATGTTAGGACACCAGGTAAAAATAATAGGGTGGTCTGGACACCCCGTTTCACAGGCAGGAAAAAAATCCAACATCTGAAAATGTCTCTGTATTACTGTCATCTAGTGCTGTAGTTTCTTTAAGCATGACATTGTGGTGCCTTTCCAGTGTAACAGCCAATACTGTGTTAGTGAACACTGTCAGTTTACACCACGTTTTCTATGATATGATTGCCGTGTGATAGTGTGGAATGCCTCAACTACTACTTGTTAATTTTGTAGTTCTGTAATTGTAAATGAAAATCAGCTAATGTCGATGTTTTTTGTTAAGCTAGAAATTGTTCAACTTGGACGAGGGGAACTAAGTACTTTAACAGGACTCTTCAGCCTTTCAATTCTCTAGGAAAGTTAGCTGATGCTGCCTTTCCATTTGCTTTACGAAGCTTTCCTGTGGGCCTGGGCTGTCGGGTGCTATGAATTGGAAGCAGTATCCCACTCACTGATTCTCATTGGGCAACTGATGCCCGTGGCTTCTGGAAGGCGCTCCAGAGGCGCATGCCCATGGCTGAGGCAGGTTGTTTTCTACTCCCACTGGGAGAACCTTCAATAACAAGCTGCAGATCGGTCCTCTAGCGGTTCGCGGTTCTCCCTGCTCCAGCACCGTATGTTATTCCTACTTTATTTTTCCCTTTAAGATTTGTCTCTTCAAAAATGACTGGGAAAGGCATGTCTGCTATTGATCCTTAGGGATGATATAAAAGATGTGTGGAGTTTTTTAGAACTGTTTTAGGAGCAAAGGATATCAGTTGTATCTAACTGGAAAAATGGGGAATTGTAGGGTCTTTTCTGTGACTGATGTTTGGGGTGAGCCAAGACTGAAAAGAGAGACTTTAAAAAAAAATGTATGTCAGAACAAAGAACATACAGCTGAGTTTCTTTTTTGAGCAGAGGCGGTTTTGTGTGTGTACCTGGCAAACAGATACAAAAACCTTAATGAGGTAGCAATGAATAGTCAGTTCTTTATTTTGACTGCCAAGTGTACCTGCCTACGCCATGTTTTAGCTAGTTTACTTAATAAATCATCTGAACACTACTGTGCCTACTTGTATTCCTTTATAAACTAGACAGTATCCTTGGAAATCAAATACATAAGGTATTGACTATTGATATTTAATCAAAAACTGTTCTCTGCTTGCAGATATCAGGTAACTTCCTCTCCAGGTTAGTGAACCATACATTTTTGGCTTTGAAAAGTATTTTAAATTGAAATATGTTAGTCACATGTCAATGTGGAAAAATGCAGTAAGTTATCCTTGCATCTCAAACGTTGTATTATTTTCCTGACTGCTGTGAACCAATATATTTGATAAGAATAACTAAACTCTGTGGCCATTCGATACAGTGGGCCTGTGGCCCCAAGCCCTGTAAAACTTAGGTTGTGCATGTGTGTATCTGTTAGGGGTGAGAGCCTACTTGTAATCAGCTGTTAGGGGATCCATGGCTTAAAAAGGATTGAGGGACCACCCCATTTTTTAAAAGAAAGCTATTATCTCAATTTAGAAATAAAGAAAATGAATACATTTTAAAAGTGATTTTAAATTTATCTACTTTTAGGGAACTTAACATTTTATTATCTTACTATTAATAAGAGCCAAGTATTTTCAAATTGTCTGTCAAAAAATTCAGATTTACTTAAATTCTGAACCTGACAGTACCCTCAAATAGTAAGCTGTTTTCTTTTTTCAAAAGTCACAAGTGGCCACACAGTATTCAATTAGTTCTGATATTAAAGACTGTAGGTCTTGACATTAAGAAAGGTAGCATGTTCTGATTCCAAAACAGTGCTAAAACACCGCTCAACTTGAGGGTCTAAATGTCTACCCAATCACTTAATACCAACGTAGAAAATACACTTCTGATTACTACTAGGGAGCAGAGGCAAATCCATAAATAATACAAGAGTAAACCAAAAGTTAATGTTTTTAGGCAATTTTCAAAATGGCCATTTTGTTTGCCAAATGGACTGTTGAGCTTGTCTGTGTGGCCAGGTTCTACCAGGCTGTAACTCCAGAGAGATGCAGCAGTCCTCACCTTTCCAGATACCATCAAATGAAGATATTCTTGTTTCCGTGGTGGTTTTGCTTTCTTTATTATCTTTTAGCTATTGATCACATAGCATGGCAGCGACATTATATCAGGAATTTAATATAATACAACTGTTTTCATTGAGACCTTATACCTCACTCTCCCTTGGGCAATTTGGGGTGTTCCGTTGCACTAAAGTGCAACTGTGATGCCCCTACTGCTCCTCCACTATATATATAATAAAATATTGCACTCTGTTAAAGGTATTATTTTACAAATATCGTGAGCAGCATTACTGAGCTTTCCATAACTGTGGTTCTACAGAGTTAAGTATTTTAAAGCATGAGTAGATTTTTATGAAACCAAAGTTTTGTGTTACTTCTACAGCCCTTTTGAACGCACCCATTTTAGCAGCGTGCTTGGATGTCACCGACGCTTCTGTGGTGCGACCCCCAAGCTCCAGCCACTTGCAGACACTCCACCTCCCGGGGTATGGATGGTAAGTTACTTTTCACAGGATGGAAGTTGGTTATTATATTGGGCAGATTGCTTCAAGCATATGTTACAGATTAACATTTTAGCTTCCAGAGGAGAATTTTGTGTATAAAGACTTCTATAGCAGGGTTCTTTTAAAATGTAAGCATGCTTAAATAAACAAAGGGGGGGTGTACACAACTACATTTTTGTTATTAACTTAGCCAAGAAAGCATTTTCCCCTAATATTTCACTTAATAGCAGAAATGAGAATTGGCTATTGATTTTTAAAGAAGTTAACTTTCCTTCCTTCAGTAATGTTTTTATAGCCCATATACATCCTTTTATTTGAATGGCTTTTTACCATGCAGAGCACTTGGTTATGCTGTTGTTTCCCTCACAACAATCCTGTGAGGTAGACTAAATCTAGTTTATTCCTACTTTGGAGCTGGGGAGACTGAGACACGGCTCTTTTGTGGTTTGCCGATGGTCATACAGTTTGTTCATGGCCAATGGGAGAGCCTGATCTTAAACTCTTATACAGCATCCTGGACTACAGATGTGGGCCAGAATCCGTATCAAATGTTTTTCTGCCAGCCATCCCACCTCGTTTTAAATTCATGTCAGTTTTACTACATACCACCATAGTAGTTAGCTACAAAAGGGAAAATTATGCATAGATGTATCTTTTTATAGGCAAATAAAAGGCCAAAACTTTTATGGAATACTAACAGAGGTCCTACTAACGGTTTCCCTCAGCCATGTGGTACGGGGATCCACACGATGGACCAAGTATGAGAATAGATCGTCCTTTTCAGAGAACTAGTCTCAATTCCTATGTATCTATACTGTCTATTTTTATTTAATTAATTTTCTTTTTTTTTAATGAATGAAGATAGTCTGAATTACAGAAGCATTCAGAATGATCACCATTCCTTTAAGCCTGCAGGATGTCAGACAAAGGAGTAAATCTATTTTGCATGATTCTTCTCCTTCACAACATTCTCCTGCATAAAAAAAACGTTTCTGTAACAAAAACAGCCAAACCAGTGATCAACATGGTCATTTTAAGAACAGTCCTCTGAAACTTTAAATATCCTTGCACATGCTTTATTTCCTATGAGAGAACTGGAGATGAAAATTAATCATAAATGATTAGAACTTCCATTTAAAAGGAAAGCAACATTTTGAAAAATTATATTTCAAAATCCTACTGGTTGCTGTTTTTTAATAATCCTGTTATCTCTACAAAATTCTTTACCAACTGCATTCTATATTTCCTCTTTGTTACATTTTGTTTGCAGTGCAAGCTCCTCAAATCCATCACTATATTCTCACTCTACTTCAACTGCACAAAAGCTTTAGAAAAAAATTTCAGAGGCATAGGAAGCAAGCAATATATATAAAGTTTGGGTTTTTTTTACTAAATCAGCGTAACTGACTAAAGCCATAGTATCTGGTTTCGTGTTATGTTTGGCAAAAAAACAAAAAGCACCCCCAGAACCCCAAAATAATAAAAATCCCAAGTAGGATGACAAACTTCATAACACAAAGTAAGATTCAAAACTGTTCCCTCAATGATTGCTGCTGTCAATTTGGGCATGCAACAATCTGTTATAACCGTGATAGAAATAAAAACATTACAAGAAGCTGGACCGTATCCAATTTAACACTAATTCAAAAAAGAGAAAGAAAAATAGCACAATGAGACAACATACATAATAAACATGAAAAGTCAGCTTACATAATTCCATAATTAGAAAAAGTTAAAAATAAATTAGTAAAAATAAATTCCAAGTATAAACCCAAAAAGCATAGCTATAAATGCAATCTGAAACAACCAATTTAGTGAGCTGGTCATGTTTTTGCTGGAACAACTTTTTCATTCTTATTCTTAACACAAGCAAGTAATTGTGGAGAAGCAGGCCGAGGTGCATTATAAGGGGGTTTAAACATGGTTGTATCTGTGGAACTTTAGATACTTTTCCCCAATTGCTTGAAAGATTCGACGAGTCTGTTACACAGACTCAGATGGACCAAATAAGTCATCTGAAATGCTGCTGAATGGCTGAGCATCTATTAGTTGGGTTATTTCATTATCAAAGTCTTCTTCTGTGTCATCTGTGTACTTGCCTATTTTTTTGGGGTGCTGGTCTAAGGTCAGACTCTCTAAAGATTCGATGTCTTCAATGCCTGCTCTGTAGTGGATCATAAGAAGTGTCAAAGCTTGTAGTCTTTCACCTGATTTACCCAAAGCGGCAGAAAGAAGAGATTTTTTCCTTGTATCGGCTGCCTCTTTTTCTTCTCTTACAAGGGAATTGTTATGTTCCAGTTCTTGGTCAATTTCATTCTGCAGTTTATCCAGCATGAACTCGAGTTTCTGGATCCTCTCCTCTGTCGGCAAGCCCCTGTACAGGTCACGGCCAATTTCTTTAACTGCGATGAAGACGCTGTCATCCAGACCACCCTCCTTTCTCACTAACTTTATTCCTGTGCTGTTTCCCCGTTTAGAAGGACTGTTTGGACCACACACCTCTGTGTCGCTGCCTTCATTGTCGGATGTGTTGGGTGTGTGTTTTGGTGAAGGTTCTACTAGATCAGTTCCTGGTTCAGAAAGGCGAGTTTTAGAGACTTGACGCAGGTTTAACAAACGAGAGCTAGTATTGATGATGTGCCTCGTCAAGCCTGTGGTTCTAGTGACTGACTTGCTAACTTCAGCATCAGCACGAGCAGACAGGCCCAGGAGGGTCTCCTGTCCTTCCAGCCTGAGGTTTTTCAGGGTCCGGTCTATCCGCCTCTCAGTCGCTCCACAGAGAGGAATCTCGGCGAGACACTTTTCCTGGCATTTTTTATGGCAAACATAAGCACAGATCATACACTGGGAAGCTGCTTTAGTCCATACTTTCTTCTTGCAGTAGTCACACCACGTTGGGTTCTGGAACTGAGTGTCCTGGAAACTGTGTTTGTTTTCTGTTAAACCCATCTGTCCCGCGAAGGGCTCCTCTTTCGGCAGGGCAGAAACCTCTTCGACCAAGTGAAGTTCTTTTTCTTTCTCCAAGTTAGTAACTAGATGGTGGTCTGCTTCTCCTTCTTTTAAATATTTGAAGTGAATAGTAATGTCACCAAAGCAAAATTTGTCATTGAATCCCTTTTGCATACTCAGATTGCGGAGTGCAGTTCTCGTGACCATGGCCTTGGGTGTTGGGGCTTCCAGCCTGAACTTGGAAAGGTACTCCATGTTTGATGTAGTGAGGCATCCTAAAGCCACCTCTTCAAGTTTCAGGCTCACATGCCCCAAACAGATGAGCCCCCCCAACTTGAAAGGATCCCTGCACCACAGGGCAAGGTTCAGGTACCTGTGGCAGGCTTCTATGTCAAAGAAGCAGGTGGCTCTGGCTCTTGTCCATTTTCCTAGCTTATTACGATAGTGAATTTCCGAAGACTCCCACGTTTGATGGTCATCCGAACTGTCCTTAGGAGGGCAGGAACTTTCTGAGGTCAAGTCTTTCCCCACTTCCTGCTTTGCTGAAGACTGCTTAGATGCAGCTGCATCTTCCATGTGATCCACATTTTTTGCTTGCTTTTCAGCAGGTTTATCTGCAGGAGGAGGAGGCAGTGCCTTTTCTGGCTTTTCAACAAGAACATCTGGTTCTGCCTGGCTTGGGGCATCTGCAGAAGGCAAAGGAGCTTTCACTTGCGGTCGTGGTGGCACGGGTGGTTTGAGAGTGGATCCCTGGGTGGATTTTGACACTTGTGCTGGGTCTGTTGTCTCAGAAGGTTTTGGGGCTAAAGGTTTGTTTCCTTCTTTGGATGGAAGTTTGGGTGGTGGTGGGTGACTTCCTGTAACTAATTTACGATTTAAAACTGGTGATATTGTTCCAAGGGGTCTAACAGAAGGTGTCGTTGGAGTACGTTTGGGACTAAGACTTACAGATTGTGCCTCATCTTTGAACTCATTTTGTGCTCTGACATCACTTGCCAAGTCTTCAAATTCCAAGTCCAGGTCTCTACTTTCAGTGTCTACTGCCAACCCAGTGTCCTCTTCATAATTTGGTTGGCATGAACCTGACAGAAAGTTTTCTTCCAACTGACTAAAATGATCCTGCAGCGCTGCACTGTGATGACCCTGGCCCACAGGCCTCTCATAGTACACCAGCACACGATCGCCGGCCTGCTTGATCAGCTTCAGCACCTGCAGTGTAGATGTGATCTTCACACCTGTTTTAAAATTTTGAAAGAGAAACATAAATTACTGCAATGAGAATTACCTTAATTGCTATATATAATCACCATTAACTCACGATATTTAACGAAAAAGTAATAGGGAAACCTCCAAAATATATCATTGGCTTTTGGCTGCATCTGTGTGCTGATTCTCAAACCCTGGATATCCTAGAAATGTTTACTTATTCAAACCAAATGACGACACGAAAATCCTTAGAAGGCTGGTAACTCCTAATTGCTTCCCATTCCTTCCTATGTTTAAATGACACTATTTCTCAGTTTAAAGTGAGCAGAGTGACACCTAATAAGGAGGATTTTATTAATAGTTAAACCAGACTTAGAATGATGGGAAACTGATTTTATTGCAGGAAATCCCAAAATATACCAGGGATTACAAGAAATTGGGTCAAAGTAAGAGACTGATGATTGAAATAAACTGCAAAATACTCTATTATGAATAATGTACTTTTATAGATTCTTTTTATTAGCTTTACCCTTTCATCCTTTTCAGGAACAGAAAGAATAAGGCAGGCATAAGTTGCTTTACCGTTAAAGTTACTATCTGCACCTATACTGATAACATCTAAAGTTTTCATTTCACTATTTTTCTAATAGGTGCTACATTAACATAATTTAAAAATCAAAGGGTACAAAAGATGTATACTGGAAAAAATCTCCCTTCCATCTCTGTCTCCTAGCAATACTCTTCCTTCCCAAGGCAATCAGAGCCAGCAGCTTCTAGTATATTCTTTCAGCTAGCGATCTTCTAGGTGTATCATTACAGGTTCTATTTGTTTCTTGCCCTTTCACTACCCTCCCCCAAACAGTACTTACCCAAGCTATCCCTTTCTGTAGGACTTAGAGAAAGGTGAGACAGGTCTTTGCTTTCCAAAGGTCTTAGTGCCATCCTAAATAAATCAAAGTAACATCAGCCCCATCTAATAACCTGACTATAGAGTCCTCAGCCTATATTCTCTCCTACTTCAGCTGCCCAGGTAGGTAAGACCTTGCTTTAGACCTGGTCATCACTGGGAACTTGACCACAACAAGTATCTTTCACTTTGAAATTACTTTCTGGTCACAAGCTCTTACTTCCCACCTGTGACAATTCTGTCTGCTCACTGAACTGTTTTGAGGTAATTTCCAGACCATCTGAATCATTCCTCCTCTGCTCTCCTGGCACAGCTGGTTCTTCTGATAGCACTTGCTTTTCTTCTTGACCTCAGTCTCAAGATTTCAGTGATGTTCACATCAAGATTTTCTATTCTCTTGCCCTGGACTTTTCCTCTTCTACATCTACCTGTTCTGATCCCCAGCTCTGCTAGCCCGCCACCTCCTTTTTCTCCTGAGATGGCTACCTGATCTAGCCCCAAGTTATGGTCTCTATCTTCAGCATAGAGTTCAGTGCTGCCTTAACATTCTGTTAAATGGTCTCCAAACAACTGAGCCTCTAAAGCACCACCAGCTTCAAACCTCTCCCAATCCCCTGAAGTCCACCCTTCCTGCTTTTTTCTTCTGTGGATGACATCACCTAATTTACTGAGAAGATCGACAAGAAGTCATCTTTTCTTCCTGCCAATCATTTTTAGTATTAAGCTATCTCAGAGGAGGGAGTATTCCTTTTGTTGTACTCTGGATCCCACTCTCCCCCTAGCAATCTCCTTCAGCCCTTTGCTCCATCAATTATCCTTGCTCATACTTTTATTCCATGCCTCCTGCTTTAAAACTATTTTTATGACACTGTACTAACGGCTCAGATGATCCCTCCTCTGCTTTTTCTCCACCTAATCTGCCCCTTGTATGCAAACGTTCCCATGGTTTTGTCTGTCATTAGTTTTGTCATTAGTTTTCTCAGCCTTTTTGCTCTCTTCCTGGCTTATATCTACCTTAGGAGTTTTAGCTATCAACTTTTCCTCGGTCTTCCCTCTTGTCCAAACCACCTCTGGGTATCACCACCGTGATGTTTCTTTGACACTACAAAGTCAGTGTAGTTCAAAACCCTCTTTGACCTTCTCATGCTCCTGTCCTCACTACTGTGTGAGAATCAATGTCCCACCCTCTGTTCACCTGACACAGTTCCAGAGAGTGGACTCCCTACCTCAACTGTCAGTTCTGTCAAAGTTCCAGTTCACTTGGTTAATCCTCACCTGAGGATATTTTTTCCATTGATTTTTAGAGAGTGGAAAGTGAGGGAGGAAAGGAGGGGGTTAGAGGGAGGGAAGGAGGGAAGGGGAGAGGGAGAGAAGGAGAGCGAGAGAGGGAGAGGGAGAGGGAGAGGGAGAGGGAGGGAGAGAGAGAGAGAGATCCATGTGAGAGACACATTGATCAGTTACCTCCTGCACATGCCCTGACCCAGGCCAGGATGAGGTCTGCAACCCAGGTACATGCCCTTGACCATGAATCGAACTTAGACCTTTGTCCGAGGGCCAACACTCTAACTATCAAGCCAAACTGGCCAGGGTGGGAGTCCTTTTCTTTTGGAATATTTCTAATATGTGCAAAAGTAGAGGAAATAGTAAAATGAACTCCATTGTTGAGTTTCAAATATAGCAACCACTTTGTTAATCTTATTTCAACTGTCACTATTCCCATTACTAAATATTTAAAAAACTATTATAGAACCACATAAATGAATTATAGCTATAAAAAATTAATGTATATCACACCTGCCCCTTATCTCAATAAATATATTTTTACAAATGGTAGATATATTTTTCCACTCGGCATACATTTATATTGCTTAGATTTATTTTTTATAATATTTACTATTTGTGTAATTAAAAACAAAAACCTTTCCAAAAAGTACATGAAAAAATTAATTTTATGCCCTAGCTAGTGTATTCAATGGTTAGAGCATCAGTCTGCGCACCGAAGGGTTGCAGATTCGATTCCCAGTCAAGGGAATGTGTCTCTCACATCGATCTCCCCACAATCCGTCCCCCACAGACACACCTCTTCTTCCCTTCTACTCTCTCTAAAAAATCATTGGAAAAAATGCCCTTGGGTGAGGATTAACAAAAAAAACACACAAACACACACACACACAAAATTAATTTTATCCTGTAGGTAAAACCAAAACAGGGTGTGTGAATATTAAAAAATTTATACTCAATGGTGGTTTTCAGATGGGAAAGAGTAACTTATGTCAAACAAATAACAGCTGAGGTTTATTTCATGGCTTTGCTATCCTAAGTGTCACATGGCACGTGTGTGTTAAATTTTAAGGCTTTCTTCAGATTTGTATAATAAAGTTACTACTTTCTATTATAAAAGTAACATGTGCTTATGAAAATAAAGGAGAGAGAAGAACTACCACATCTACTCTCTGCTTTCTCTGTAAATGTAAACCATACTGCATATTAGCATAATTACCTCCAATAGCAATCAGTCGATCTCCTCGCTGAAGATCAGCAAGTGCAGCAGGTGAGTTTGGGGCCACAGTCTCAATGATGACGTGCCCGGCATACCCGTCAGTTGACTGGACAAGACGAAGTGTAAGTCCAACACTTTGTAAATTCCCCTTAATTAATTCAACCTTTGATAAAGAGAAAAAAATGAAGATATTTAATGGATTCATTGTAGAGAGTGAGAAAACATAAACACTGAGAGCACTACTGTTGATGCTGACTTTTGTACCACAGTGACTATTACAGACAAATAACGGAGGAGGAAAGTCTTTATTGTGACAGTACACACAACACAGATACATCTCGAAGGCGTACTGAATGAAATAGTCAAACATAAAAGATGATATACTCTAGGATTCAATTTGTAGTAAATTCTAGAAAAGAAAAATTAAAGTGACAGAAAGCAGATGCATACTCACCAAGGACAAGAGGTTGGGGACAGAATATTGAAGGCAGGTAGCACAAGTAAAGTTTTCAAGGTGAAAGAAATATTCTATACCTTGACTGGGGTGAAGGTTATGTGACTGTATACAATTACCAAAATTCACCAACTGCACAGTTAGTGAACTTACTGTATTTAAATTATATCTTATTAAAGCTATTAAAAAATAAAGCAACAAAACCTTGAATATGCCATTTTTTTGTCTTAAATAAATATACAGGTCACTGCTAAATCATTCAGATAGCCCTTAGTTTTCCAATATACTTAAATCCTGCACTCCAATGCCAGAGCAACCACCTTTAAACTTCATTTCTGTTTTTAATTGTTGTAGAGATTAACTTTTTCCCCTCTGGATAACGCATCAGTTCTGAATATATAAAATTTTAGAATATCTGTTGACTTCTTACTATAACAGATTACGATGTTAGCCCATTCTCCTTCCCCCAAATTATAGTAGAGTTACATTGCTGTTTTTAGTTCCTCTGCATCTCTTCATAACTTTAATACCTATACATCCCTATGTCTTATTTCATCAACTATAGACAGTATCCCTCTTGATATTATGACTTCTATCCTTCCCTTGTCACCTCTTCTCTTTGCACACTTCTACCTACCTTCTAAACTCTACCATCAAAGTTGATAGCTATTTTACTTATGTTCTAATTCTAATTAAGCCATCAAGGTAGACGGATTCTAAAGGCTAAAAATGACTTATTTATAGCTCATTTTCTGTCTTATATAGCCTTTTGTTTTTCTTGGAGGTTTTGTTTTCTTTCAACAATATAGCTTTCACTTTAAATGCAGGATTTACATAAGTATTGCTTCTGCAGTTAGCTCTCAAATTCATCCATCCATTTGTTTGTATATTAAATTAAGCACCCAGTTGAAGGGTAGTTTTCCCACCCGCACTCTACCAAAAAGAAGCCAGTTAATAAATGTAGAAAGAATGATCAGATTAGAAAAATCACCCCACTCCCAAAGATAGAGGGACTGGTTTAGATTTTTTTAAAAAGGCAAGAAACACAATGTAGTGTTTGCATTTTGATGAGAGCCCAGTTTAGGGGATATTGGGGGCATTTTAATAGAAACTGAAAATTATGTGAAATTAGGGAAATATTAATTTTGTTATGTGTGGTAATGATTATGTAAAAGTCCTATATTTAGAAGGTTCACACTGAAATATTTAGGGGTGACACATAATTTCTGCAACAATCCTTGCCTATGATTTTAGGCAAATGTTAACTTCTCTAAATGTGATTGGTAAAATGAGATGTCCATATTAAATGTGGAGCTATGAAAAGATTCAGTGTTTATTAATATTAGTAAGACTGAGCACTAGTCAAAAATGGGGATGCAAAAGGAAATTTAAAAAGCAATGAATGAACTCAATAGACAGCTAAAGAAAGATGCAAACATGAAACAAACAAATTAAGGACATTAACATTCTTACACTATCTTGTATCATTCAAGTATTAATTTACTTTTATAGGATCAAGATTGGAGAGAAACTAAAATAATTTTATGATTAAAAAAACTATCTTACTAGAAAAGACAAAGATGGTGACTAATGTCAACATTTAGTTCAAACACACTAGAAGGATAATGAACTCAAACGCGTTATTTACGTCCAAAGAGTAGAGATGATACTGATATTGGTAAATATCTACTTTTTCTACAAAATTATAAGTTTTCATCTCTTTAGAAAGTTTCTCCCATGCAGTAGACTAAAGACATATCAAATGAAAGGAAAAAGAAGGGGTCATAAAAGGAGAGAAAACATTTTTTATGGACAAATAAAAGCAGAGTAAAGAAAAGATGAACATGAAACAATACTGACCTTTGGGTTGCTGATCATAAAATCTTTAATAAAAGAGGAGGTGGGGGAGGGGAATGAAAGTGAAGGCAAAATGTGGTAACAAATAGTTGTATTGAGTATGTTAATCCCAACAATCATCATGCAATAGCTTCCTTTTTAATAAGTCAATTGGATGTTTTTAGGTTCTACGAAAATCTGGGTGCTCCCCTGTTCCAAAAGATAAACGAGGATTAAAGAAAAGTTAACATCTATGGAACTTTTCACTCCAAATCTTTTTATGTTTCTGTTAGAGAATGAAGAAAACCTGGTTCCTCAGTGTCCCAAGGAAGGATATAGATTGACAAGTTAACTGAAATTCATTTATTATATTTTAATTTTGACAAATATTTTGAATATTTTAGAAATTACTTTGGAAAATATAAAAAATATTTACTTTTATAGTTTCAAAATTAACTTTAATTTACATTTTGAATGAAAATATACTCATATATAAAGTATACATTAACATATTTTTACTAAAGTATACATTGTGACAGTCACATTTTATACCTAGCCTTTTAAATTATTGAAAATAAATGAAAATCGTATTTTATTTTCCAGTTACAAAAAACCCACAGCTAAGCAGTTTTAAATTTTATCATTATGACAGTATACTGGTCAAGGTAGATGGCTACAACATACTTTATTTAACCACTAGAGGCTTGGTGCATGAATTTGTACACCAGTGGGGCCCCTTGGCCTGGCCTGTGAGATCAGGCCAAACCCAGCTCTTTGACATTCCCCGAGGGGTCCCGGATGCAAGAGGGCGCAGACCAGGCTTAGGGACCCCACTGGTGCACGATAGCGGCCAGGGAGGGCTGTGAGAGGCTGGCCAGCAGAGGAGGGACCATGGGAGGGCTACAGGGTGTGTTTGGGTCTCGCTCAGTCTTGGTCGGCCAGGCCCCAGTAGTAAGTTAACCTAACAGTCGGAGAGTCTGCCCCCTGGTGGTCAGTGCACATCATAGCAAGCGGTTGAGCAGCCTTAGCATATCATTAGCATATTACACGTTGGTTGAATGATGATTGGATACTTAGCATATTAGGCTTTTATTACATTGGATAAATTATCAAGCTGTTGCAAGGGGAACTTCTATGCACAACAAGCTCAGCACAGGATGTGTTAACACATTTTTTGAGGGAAACGAGTAAAATCGGATCCACCAGGGAGACTGTCAATGGACATCAGGAAACATACATTGGAACCTCTAGTTGGAACCAGCAAAAATAAAAACGTTTTACGTCGTTGTTGTGTGTGTGCCGCTCATAAACTATGCAGTGAAACGCAGTACATGTGCAAGTTTTGTAATGTACCCCTGCACAAAGGAAAGTGTTTCGAACACTACCACACAGTGAAGCACTATTAGGTTATAGTTTTTTTTATAAGATCTGTTGAAAATTTCGAAAAAATATTGTAATTTTGTATAAATAAAATTATTTTGATTGTGAAAGAGTGTTTTTTATGTTTACCTAGAATGTAGTAATTTTGTGTACATAAAAAATACAATAATACATATTTTGCAAAGTAAATAAATAGAGACCTCTTTTTAAACTAAAACACTGAAAGTTTCACAGAAAAATATCAAATAGATCGAAAGATATGAATATTTTACGGAAAGTCTAATTTTGGCAAGAAAATGTCAAAAAAGCTCTGCTCTACGACGCGATTTGGCGGGAAAATGCCCGATTACAAAGTGTTAAGAGATGTAATTTTCTGGCCATTTTATTGAACACCAGATATTGGATCAATGAGATTATGGTTACAGAGCACAAATTACTGCCAGGCTAGGGACCAACAGCTCACTGTCCATCTCAATTGGAAGCAGCAACAAGGCTATTGAAGATCCAGGGCCAGATTTCATATATTACCATCAATCACTTTTAAAAATCAGAACCAAAATTGATGATCCTACTAACTCCATTAGTGCCATGATAAACACTGATAAGCAGATGCTTATGTCCTTGTTCATATTCATTTTCTCCCCTGCTCGTCCTCCGCCTCTCTTCCTTTCTCTCTCCACAAACAAGCTTGAGTATGAAATAACTTTTAGCTCAATTCTAAGTGAAGGAGTTAGAATTCTAGTACTATTACTTGATTTCTGCTTACAAAACACATTTTGGTACGTTCTAATTCTGAGAGCATTTAAAATCTTGCTTCCTAGCAATGCCATCAGTTTGGCTAAAAAAAAAAAAAACTTCAAAAATATTTGTAATTCTGAAATGTTAAAAGAATTTCTAGGTTCTAGAGTGAAAAAAGAAAACACTTATGAAAAGAAAGAAAATACCGAGTCTCTGAAGGGTCACTCTGTATCAATCTAACCTACTTTTCATTACACGCAGTTTTAACAACGCAAAAGATGCAAGCTGAAATATTTCATGGGACCTTCAACTAGTGGGTAACTATGTATTGTTGCTGCCACAGACACAGCTAAGTTCTCAATCATCTTCCATTTGGTCTGTCACTCTAACAGAAATAAAGAAATACTATATTTATTAGCTATCTTCTTGGAAACTGCCCCTTATCAGCAGAGGACTCAGTTTGGATGTACATGGCTATACAGGGTCTCCCCATTTCCCCACAGGAAGTATAACTCTTGAGACAGACATGGTATCTCTTGGTCTAAACATTACTATCAACTCTCACAGAACTTTTCAAAGACCTGCCATTAATGTTTAATTCATAAAGGTTTAAGTCAGAACAGTTCTTAAACTCATAAGCCAGATAAATGAAAAGGAATCTGTTACGTAAAGAGAAGTGCTGCTACATTTTCATGCCCCTGTCCTAAATGATGGCAAAAATTATATTTTTTAAAAAGAAATCTTTAAGGGACATATTTAAACAGTACATACTATATCTTAAATTCTCTCACATGGATTTTACATGTAAACATTTTTTTTTTGTTAGCAGAATAACTCAATTTTCAGTAATCACCTCTTCGTGGGTAGTTAAAAAAACAAAAACAAAAATACTGAATTCAGCCCCTCCTCGGGCTGAATTCGAAATTCCGTTTTAAAGAAAAATAGCAATGTCTGGGATGGTGTGTATTTAGTGTTGGGTTTGAATTCTGGCTCTAACGTTGGCTAGTTTTGTGTGGTTGCAGGCAAGTAATTTAGCCTCTGTGAGCCTTATTTGTAAAAAGAGGATACTAATATCCTACCACACCGGGTTGTTGTCAGATTAAAGGAACTATGGGCCCAGCTGGTGTGGCTCAGTGTGTGAGCACCAACCAATGAACCAAGATGTCGCTGGTTCAATTCCCAATCAGAGCACATGCCCAGGTTGTGGGCTCAATCCCCAGTAGGGGGCATGCAGGAGGTAGCTAATCAATGGTGCTTCTATCTCTCTATCCTTCTCCCTTGCTCTCTAAAATCAATAAAGACCTTTATGAAACTATGGGAATGAACATTTAATGCAATCCAGGCATTTCCATGATCTCTCTCCAGGTGAGCTAGGAAGACTTCTTTATGGATGAAAATACAAATGAGGCCCCTCAATCTTCAAAACAGAATGCCAGCTTAGCCACCTGAGTACCTGGTCTCTAAAGCAACAGGGTGATAAATTAGGACTGCATCCTTGGGTCGCTTCATCTGAGAGACAATAAAGACATCAAAATATACTGAAAGCTAAAGTCCATTATACAAATATTGCTGCCTTAAGAAGTCTGAAGAATAAAAATGATCCTCTGTCTAGTTCAAAGGCTGTTAGGAAAGTAATCACATCCAAATGATTACCCTGCAATACACTTAGGTTTCTCCTTCTCTCTTTTTAAATCTGATTGAAGTCTCCACTAATGTTTTGATTTGAAACTAATTTAAATTTTACACAACCATTTCATGAAATATAAAGCTCTGAAAAGTATGCAGAGTCTGAGGTTGTTACGGAAATAACAGAGTCGAACACTCGCCCTTTTCAATTCCTTTGTCAAATAGAAACAGCTCTGATTCTGAATCATCAAGTCAATCTTTAGTTTCATACATTATTATCACTGTACTTCTACAGGATGATTTATATCTTACTAAGGAAGTGTGAGGGCCTTAGGGACAGACTACCATATTTTCCTGTGTATAAGATGACTTTACACGCAGGGTGTCGTCTTATAGGGTGGGTGCTGAAACTTCCGAGCCCGACTGGAAAATCTGTGGTCCCAGCATACCTTGGGGGGAGCTCAAAAACGGCCGCACTCCATTCATTTCAGTGGAGCCGGACGGAGACTGCAAGTGTCTTATACTCCGGAAAATACAGTATTTACTTTCAAGATATAACTTTTTGTCTTGAAATAATTTCAAACTTACAGAAAGTTGCAAAAATAGAACAAAGGATTTCTATTTATACTGAATCCAGATTTCCCAATTGTTAACAAATTGTTACATTTGCTTCTCTCTCTGTCTCTTTGCATTGTTTTCTGAACCATTTGAAAATAAGTTACAGACAGGATGCCTCTTTAATCCTAAATATTTAAGTGTGTATTTCCTAAAAAGGGACATTTGCTTATATAATCACAGTACAATTATCAAAGTCAGAAAATTAACATTGATACAATACTATTATCTACTTTGTAGACTTATTCTAGCTGGGATTCAATTAAAAAATATATACGCATTATTTTTGCAGAATCTTTGACCAAGGAATCACTTAGATCAGGGGCTGACAAGCTTTTTTCATTTTTAAAATTTATTTATTTATTTAATCCTCACCCAACGGTATGTTTTTACTGATTTGTAGAGAGTGAGGAGGGGGGGAAGAGAGAGAGAGAAATAAAAACATGAATCACACAGGGCTGTGGGCTCTTTTTAAGGCCGTTTTATTGGAAAACACCCACACTCATTTGTTTGTCTGTTGTCTCTGGCACTTTAGAAGTTAAAACATCTGAGTTGAGCAATTGTGACAGTGACTGGCCCACAAAGTATAAAATATTTAATATAATCTTACTGTCACTCAAAGTGTGCCAAACCACAACTGAAAAATAAATATGCATGAATATACACACTGACATTATAGATTTCTTTACAACACATAAAAATTGCAAAAAGTCTGTTCATCAATGAGTGATCGATTAAATAAATTGTGATACACAATGGGATATGATGCAGACATAAAAATAACGACATGTATATAGAGACAGAACATAAACATACCCTGTGAACAGTGTGTATGCTTAGATTTACAAAGTTCTTCTATAAAGTTAATAGTGGTTTCTTTCTCTGATTAGTGAGATTATGGTTGACTTTTGCAATTTTCTTTATAGCTTTCTGAAGTTTTCCCTAATTGGGCAAAAAATATATAGCTCATGCCAATTTCCAAACATATATCACTTTTATAGAAATTGCCAATTTTGTTAGAATATGCAGTTTTCCTCAAATTTAACAAATGAAATAGCATCACAAAAATTAAATTTCTATTTCATGATACCTAATTTCTTATGCTCAATGGTTTCCTACTTAGACTTCTAACAACTGTCTCAGTGTTGCTCAATTTATGAAAGAGAATTCACACATTATTCATTTAGAAAACAAGCCATCTGTCCATACTCTAAGGTCACTTGTTAATCTTTAAAGAAATATAATGAATTACCCAGAAGTAGTCTTATTTGTAATGATTAATAAAACCTTATCTCCTCCAATGTAGAGCATACTGCTTGTATAAAACAGCTTTCAAATATAACCACCTATTTGTTTAGTACAATCCAATATCAATGTAAATCAACATGCTTACAAATGGAAAACACAGCTGTCCCCAAACCTACTGTAAACTCTATTCATGTTCAATATTTATGTGGAGAAATACTCAACACCTCATGGAAAAAGACCAATTTAATAAGACATATGAATTAAGTGTTGTTGCTGCTTTTTCCATTTATTTGTTTGAAGATAAAAATTTCCTCCTAGTTTTACTTTAGCCTGTTCATTTTAAAGTTCCTTCAATTACTTCACATCCTATCCTATACCAGTGTAATAAAAGGCTAATATGCAAATAGACCGAACAGTGGAACTGAACAATTGGTCACTATGATAGTGCTGACCACCAGGGGGTGCGCGCAGAAAATGGAGGGCATTGGCAGCAGAATGTGGAACATGGTGGACGTTGGTCGCGGTGGGATGGTTGTGCAGGTGAGCAGGGGCACCAAACCAAGGTGGGGTGCCACTTGCTGTCAATGGGACGAGCCTCTGGTAGTTATTCTTTGCTCCTGTGTGCTGCGGTCCCGCCTGGCACTTGCACCCACTGTTGGTGCCAGAGCCGCTGCTTGCACCTGCTGCTGATACCAGCCCCAATCACCCCTCAGGGCTTCTTTACCTCCCCCTGCTCCTGAGGGGTGATCAGGGAAGCAGCTGCCGCTCGCACCTGCTGACGATGCCGGCCCCGCTCACACCTGCAGCCAGCACCGGAGCTGCCTGTGCCTGGCGCCGGTCCAGAATGCTTGGCGCAATCAGCGAGTGTGACTGGTGGCTGCCTGCCCCAATTGCCCCTGAGGGCTTCTCCACCTGTACCTGCTCCTGAGGGGCCATGGGGGCAGCAGCTGTGGCTCACACCCACTGTTGGAGCCGGCCCCAATTGCTCTGCGCCATCAGAGCGTGGGAGCAGTGGCAGCAAGAGTGGAACTGCCGGTAGACAGGGGACCAGGACTGCAGCAGGAGGGGCCAAGACCCACCCTTGCCCTCCACAGTCTTGAGGCCCACAGTTCCTTTTAAGGTGCATGAATTCGTGCACTGGGCCCCTAGTTTACTACTAAAGCTCAAAAGCAAAGGTGAGTACTAGAGATCTCAAACAGTTTAGCAACAATGAACTACTCCCTAAATGTTCCAAATCTATGTTGTTGCTTACAAATAACTACATTTTTTCTATGCTATGACATTAATACTCTTTATTCCTAAGAAGTTCTCAATTTATCTTAAACCTTTCTGAAGTTTAAACGTTTGTTCACACTTCGTACTCAGCTGAAATGGACAGCAGCTAATTAATCTCAATCCTTCTTATAAAAGCCCTTTATAAACTTGCTGATGTTCTTAAAAATCAGTATTTGGCTTTCTTGTCTTTATAAAAACAAACAAACAAAAAACCTCACTATCACATATTGAGGAAACTATCCCATTCCTCTGTCCTCTTCACCTTGTTACAGGAAGGACTTAAAAGGAAGCAGGGTGTTTATAGAATATATACAACATCAGATAGCACTAAAAACACAGGAGTGTGGCATTTAGGTCAAGTTCAATAATAAGCTACTATGTGCCAGATACTGTGCTAAGTGTTTTATAGAATTTAACCTTTATACTGTTATTATTATCTCTACTTTAGAGATTATGAAATAACTTGTTCATAGGCACAGAACTAGTAGGAGAACCTAGATTTGAACCTACCATTTGCGGAGATGACATAGTAATTAAAAACACCAGTTCTGGAGTCATACTGCCTGGGTCTACAGACTATCTTTACGACCTGCTAGCTGGGTGATTGGGGTAAGTTACTTTATTTGTGTCTCAGTTTCCTCCTATATAAAATGGAGATGATAATGGGAGTTGTTGTGCCTGTTTTCATGGGGTTGCCATGAGAATTAAATGGTTAATGCACATAAAGTCTTAAAATCATGACTGGTACAGAGAAATTGCTGTCTTGTTGCTCCTAACTTCCACTGGCCTGAAGACATGTGAGGAGTTGTATACTACTTCAGGATCTCTAATAACACCTCTCTAATATTTTCCTAAATTGCTTATTTCCTAGTCTGCATCCTGCATCTGAGTGTATGACTCAGAAAATGAGCTATTTGGCTAAATGGGTTTCTGTGGGAAGGTGCTGCTGTGCCTTGAATAGGATATTTTAGTTCATGACAAAGAATGGACTGAGTAAATCAGTTTTACTTGCATCACAGAATACTGGAGGGTCCTAAGAAACAGAATCCAAAACAATGTTTAAGTTTTATTAATATGATTTCCTTCACTAGTTCTCAAAAGCTCTTTTAAAATAATATTTAGAATCTTACTACTTCATTGTAAAAAAAACCTTGTTTCTTTTTGTTGCTAATCCTCACCTGAGGATATTTTTCCATTGATTAGAGAATGGAAAGGATGGGGGAGAGACAGGGAAAGAGAAACATCGATCTGAGGGAGCCACATTAATTGGTTGCCTCCTGCACACTCCCTGATCAGGGCTGGGGGTTAAGTCTACAACCAAAGTATGGGCCCTCGACCGGAATCAAACCCGGGAACCTTCCATCCATGGGTTGACGCTCTATCCACTGAGGCAAACCAGCTAGGGCAGCATTGGTTTATTTTTATTCTATCTCCAAAAAGATATAAAAATAGAGCATATACCCCCAATAAAATGTTCAACTTACTAGATGTTAAAAGTTCATTTTAACAGCACTGAAAAAATGTTTTTAAAAAACCAGTAGAACAAAACAGCACATGTAAAAATTCCATCTCTGGACTGATCTTTAATAACCACTGTATCTCCAACCCAACATGTCTAGAATGAGACTATTCTCTTCTTCCCTCTTCATGGCTCCAGTCTTTCTGACTTCTCTCACTCTCCAATCCCCCTACATTCCAGTCGTATCGAATTTGCATGGATTCTACTTTCCATTTTCATGGACAACAATCTGGTTCAGACTCCCACTTCCCCTCACCTCTACTATTTCAAGTCTTTCCCTTGTCAAATCATTCTTGACTTTACCCATCTGCTACTAGATTGGGCAAATATATTTCTTAGTAGGGGCCCAGTACACGAATTCATGCACCTTGAAAGGTACTGTGGGCCGTGAGGCTGCGGTGGGCAAAGAGCAGGTCTCAGCTCATCCTCCATGCCCATGCCTGGCCCCCGGTGCCATCTACTGGCAGCCCCACTCCCGACACCGCCACTCCCACACGCTGACCGTGCTGGTTCTGCTTGTATCTGCTGACAGCATGGAGTGATTGGGGCCAGCGCCAGCATCGGGTGCAAGCAGTGGCTTCCCTGATCATCCCTCAGGAGCAGGGGGAGGTGGAGAAGCCCTCAGGGGTGATCGGACCGGCAGCTGCCGCTAGCGCTGAGTGATCAGGCCTGCGCCAGCAGCAGGTGCAAGCATGGGGCAGGACCGCAGCGTGCAGGAACAAAGAATTTTCAGTAACCACCAGAGGCTCGCCCCAATGACAGCAACTGGCATCCCGCCTTGGTGTGGTGCCCCCGCTCACCTGCTCCACCATCTTGCTGCAGCCACCGACACCCACCATGTTCCGCATGCACCCCCTGGTGGTCAGTGCATGTCATAGTGGCAAATTGTTAGATTTTTCCAACATTTGGTCTATTTGCATATTAGGATTATATATAGAGAGATTACCTATTATATGCTGGGTACTGACATTTTAATACACAGAATCTCATTTATTCCTTATACAACCATGTGTAGCACTTTTAGTCCCATTTTATAGAGGAATAAAGTACTGTACTTGTGGATGAGTGGGTTTGGGAGCTTTAACTAAGTTCATGCTGCCAAGAAGTAATCTAAGACCCAAAGTTCAGAGCCACGTCTGTCTAAAGATAGACTATGATGAGGTCACTTTCATTTCAAAAGCCTCCATTATTTCTACTATCTTGAAGTAAGAGCTAAACTTCTCAGCCTAGTACTTAGGTACTTCTATAACATGGTGCATTCTTATTTTGCATATCTTCCTATGCTACGGTATTCTTTAATCAACACGGACAACTCACTGCATCCTAAACATATTAAAATATTTTCCCTATTTTTTGGGTTTACACCATACCCTCCACCTTCCTACCATCTCAAAATCATACATGTACTGTGAAGATTTGACTCTTTAATATATTCTTTCCTGATTTTCCCAAAAGAATGCTATCCCTTTCCCCTCCCCACCCTCATTGGAACCTCATCTACTCTAATAAAAGAGTAATATGGAAATTAACCATCTCTCTGAGATGCCTAAACCATGCCCACCAGCCAAGCCACATCCACCAGCCAATCAAAGCAGCTGCATGCAAATTAACCCAGCCAAGATGGAGGCCAGCAGCCACAGAGCGAGCAGTGACGGGGGCAGGGAAGGTGGCGGCGGGGGTGGGGCGCACACAGTGGTGGGTGTGGCCTGTCGGGGTGTGGGGTGAACCTGAGCAACCTGGACAAGGTCCCCGAGATCCTGGAGTTCTTCAAGCTGCTGGGGCCAAACTATGGGGCCAGCTCCGAGGCAGGCGTCTTGCTCCCCGTGGAGCCTTTGGATGGGTTCCCTGTCCAAGGCCTGAAGGGGGGTGTGGTCAGCCTGAAAACTGCCCTTAGCCCCTCACCCAGGCTGGCCATACCCTCATGGGGTGAAGGTTCCTGCTGGGGGGCTTGGCCAGCCTGCAAACAGCCATCAGCCCCTCACTCAGGCTGGCCAGGCACACCAGCAGGTGGACATCCCCCGAGGGGTTCCAGACTGTGAGAAGGCACAGGCTGGGCTGAGGGACACCCCCCCCCCCCCCCGCTGCCGCTGAGTGCACAAATTTTTGTGCACTGGGCCCCTAGTAGTACTATATTCTTAAACTCTCTTAGAGCACCCATACGCTAACAGTAATACTGAAGCTCATTGTACTCTTGATATTTTTTCCTCACTGCTTATCTCCCTTGAAGGAAAGGACCATATCACATTGCCTTATACTTCACAATAAGTTTCTTCCTTCTCATACTCACAGTGACTTACTGGTTTAATATAGAGAGTTAATGTTTCTGTATTTTAACCTAAGCTCCTACTCTTCACATAGTATTTCAAAATCATACTAAATACACCTAGAAAATACAAGACAGAAAACTGCATTCTCATTTTTAAAAAATATATTTTATCGATTTTTTACACAGAGGAAGAGAGATGGATAGAGAGTAGAGACATCAATGAGAGAGAGACATCAATCAGCTGCCTCCTGCACAACCCCTACTGGGGATACGCCCACAACCAAGGTACATGTCCTTGACCGGAATCGAACCTGGGACTCTTCAGTCCACAGGCTGATGCTCTATCCACTGAGCCAAACTGGTTAGGGCTGCATTCTCATTTTTAACCAAAATAAACTTTAAGAGTAGAAATACTGAATAGGATTTAGTACTGAAGCTCAAAAGCATTTAGTTTAAGAGCCAAATTATAGAACATTATATGTGGTTAAAATTTATTGGGTCCCTACTGTATTTGCAAATATTATCAAAGTGAACTAAACCAGAGTTTTCATAAAAACTGACATTTTCAAAAAAGCTTTATTTGATTTAATCTTTCTCTTCCTTTGATAAGATTAAGACTGTAAATGGCAAATGGTTAAATAGAAGCCCAGAATGCTATCTGCAAGGCATCTGGGCTTAGACAAACATGCCAAATGCCAACTAGGAAGCATCTCGCCTAATGTATTTATGAATTTCTGTGTCTCAGATGTTCTTACTTGAAATCAAAGTTCTTTAGGGAGCTCTTTTAGACTCTTTGTATGTACATTCAATAATTCATAGATGGATATGGACAGATATTCAGTAAGACTTCTAAAACTCTGAAAAGCTAAAAGGGAAGTAAAATTTTAGATCACACAGTTATTTTACTTAGGCTACTTTAAACTATACACAAAGAGTTAGAAGTTCTTTTGATGTTTTTATAATAGCATCATTAAAAACATCAAAAGTATGAACATAATTCATCAATTGTGATCAGTGTCATAATACTATACCACATTTATACACTAAAATCCTCACTCTAAAAACCAGGTTTAAAAATGTTTTTTAACAAAGGAAATATTGAGCAGTAAATTTCATTTTGTGGACTTCCTCAACCTACACATTTTTATTTGGTTAAAGCATTTATCAGAAATAGCTTTCAGGGAGAATGCAGACAGCAATGTGACTAAGCCTCACTGAAACCTGAATGTCTGAAAGAAAAAGGGTTGAGGATAAATGAAGCTCATAGCCAGATAATCAGCTTCAGTTTTCCCAGAAACATTCATTCAAAATACACTAAATACCAAGTGCTGTGAGCCAAAACAATCATGGTATATGTTGTAAAAGAAGGTATTGGTGGAAGTAACACTGATTAAACTGTCATCTAATCTAATAAAAGAGTAACAGGCAAATTGGTGTCACTCTGCTACACCTAAGCCAATTAAAACAACTATATGCAAATTAACCCAGCCAAGATGGCAGCCAGCAGCTGGTAGCCACGGAGCTGGAACAAGCAGGAGGCTTGCCCCAGCGATAGAGGAAGCTAAGATTCCCGCCTGCCTTGGCTGGCTGTGGCCTCCGCTCAAGGCAACAAAATTTCAATTATAGAAGATAAATAAATCCCAGATACCTGCTTCCAGCCAACTTGGGCTCAAGGAAGTGCTAGGACCCTGGGCTGTCAGGGGCCACCCGACCTGGGTTCTGGTTAATTAAAGCAACAAAGTTTCAATTATAGAAGTTAAATAAATCCCAGCCTGCAAACAGCCATCAGCCACTCACCCAGGCTGGCCAGGCACCCCAGCGGGACCCCCACCCTGATCCGGAACATCCTTCAGGGCAAACCAGCTGGCCCCCATCCATGCACCAGGCCTCCTATATAATAAAAGGGTATTATGCAAATTGACCCTAACAGCAGAACGACTGGTCACTATGACACACACTGACCACCAGGGGGTAGATGCTCAATGCAGGGGACAGTGGAGCAACCCTGATATTAACAACAGTCAAAAGTCACACCCAACCTTGGGCTGGGACAGAAGGCGGATGTATATCAGTAGAGGGTAGGGCTGGAACATCAGGAAGAAGCTGGAAGCATGGTGGGCCTGTCCTGTAAGAAGCATGGAGCCATGGAGGAGAAATAGTGGCTGCCAGACTTGTTGTCCAAGGCAGAGGAGAAAAGGAAGAATACCCTGGTTCCTAGTCCTCTCCCATTTCTTACCAAAGCTTCATAGAGGTCAAACCCAGCTGAAAGTCCACTGACAGTGATGCCCTGGAAACATAGCTGGTAGAGGTAAGTCTTCTCTTAATATAGTGCAGAGGAAGGGCCCAAGAATGTTTGAGGGAAACAAGCTAAGGCCTGGCACAAGCAGAGGTCTGAAGAATGTGGGTAGGGATAGGTATGCATGTGGAGAAATGTGCTGCGGGAAGGAGGTCCATGCACAAAGGCTGTGCGGTGGACAGAGTATGGCATGTATGAAGGGGTGAAAGATGGCTAGCTCAGCTAATGCAGACTGGAGGGTAGAGGTAGGGCTGGAGAGATAGGGACCAGGCCAGAGGTGGCTTTGTAGGTCACATCAAGGAATCTATCCTTATTCTAGGAGCTACTGAATCAGATTTGTATTTAAAAACGATCGTTTATCCTTCTCCCACCTCCCAAGACATTAACATAACAGCCAGAACATGCCAGAAATTCTACTAGGTACAGGACACACATATAAAAAGAATATAGTATATCTGTGCCTCTGTAAGGTCTACCAGCAAGTATGTAGTGTGCAGTATTATTAAAGATCTTTTAAGTATCCTCCTTTTAGCATTTATCATCTGATTATCATGGGGAATGTGAAATTTATCTTCATAGACTTAACTCCTTGCTCAGTTAATTTGTTGATCATCCTACTGTTTTACTTTTTGCATTTATATGCTTCCATTAATCATTTACCCACCTTTGTCTTTTCAGCTGAAGATCACTAATTTTTCCCCATCCATTTATCTTTATATGATTATCTCATTTCCAAGGTAATTTTAATGCTTTCTCCCCACCTGATTCAACTGTTATAAATTTCCTGCATTATAGAAACCTGAAATGCACAAATAACTCTCTCTGAGAAGAATTTCATGGTTTTTAAATAAGTATATTCATTTTATGACAACTACTCTCATGAAAAATGGAATCATTCAGGATATTACACCTGGTCAAGTTTATTGTTTTCCCAAATTCTAAAGACAGATCTATCAGGAGATTTGGAAAGCTTTGCTATGGATCTTCATCAAAAGCTTTCTGAAAGTTGAAAATGTATTTACTATTTTCATTTCTTCTACACGCTTGTTTAGCATTTTCATATTAGACAGGAAGATTCCCCTATATTATATATTCTCCAAACTGATTACCTTCTGTATGCCAGTTTTTCCTCTTTCAGCTGCCCTAACCTTTGCTCTGGAGGTAAAGAGAGACTCACTGGGCTCTGTAAGGCAGATTACCTCTGAATCAAGCTCAGTCTTGGGCAACTGAACATGGCCAATCTTATGATGAAGGCCCTTCTATTTAAATCCTATTTCTCCTTAATTTCAGAGCTCTCCTAGACTGTGTTCTAAAATGATTCCACTTTCACCACTCCCAAACTGTCTCCTAATTATCAGAATACCAATCATAGTCCAGTTTTTGTTAGCAGCTGTAAGATTTAATGGAACAAGTATAGATTCTACAAGCAGAAGACTACGGCTCTTGTATATGGCAAAAATATGTCAGACTCTAGGCATCATCTCCTCAGCTCTTTAATTGTAAGAGTGTGTTTAAAAAAATTGAAAGAAGCCTGATATAAACTATTTCTCTTTCAGAATCAGATCCTTTAAAAAATGAGGGAAGCAAGAGTGGAGAGAAAGAAAGGTGCTACCAGAGTCTAACAAAAAGATAAAGTCCAGCCCTAGCTGGATTGGCTCAGTGGAAAGAGCATAGGCCTGCAGACAGAAGGGTTCTGGGTTCGATTCCAGTCAAGCGCACTTGCCTGGGGTTGCTGGCTTGGTCCCTGGTAGGGGATGTGCAAGAGGTGATGATCAGTGGTTCTCTCTCATTATTGATGTTTCTATCTCTCTCTCCCTCTCCCTTCCTCTTTGAAATCAATAAAAATAAAGTTAGAATCTAGGAGATGAATTCTGACTTCATAATTTTGGGTACAGCTGACCCTATTTAAAGCCCTTAGCAGAGGACTCTTTCTCCATCCCCACATGGGAGTCTGTGCTGTGAGATTCTTTCCCTTTCCCCATGTGGGAGTCTGTACTTTTTCTTCAATAAATTCCCACCTTTGCTATAAAAAATAAAAAAATAAAGCCCTTAGCAGTTGCCAGTTGAAATTGCCAATTGGAAGTTGCCAACTGATACCTTATAACCCTCTGAAAGGAATATACTCTTTCTAATTAAGAGTTCCAAATTTCCATTTAGAAATTCTCCCCAACTGTTAGCTGACTGTCCTTCAGGGATTTATTACTTATTTTTCAGGCAGGTCTGATATATCATGACATCTAATGCCTTTCGCCACAATTCCCTCCGGTACCTGCATATTAAGCTATACAAACCTGAAGTGATTCTGCTTCTATTTATACTGAACACATGACGGTTCCAGCATCTCTTCTGCCCATCCACTGTGCACTAGATAGATCCTAAGGACCCGAAAGATACTTTTCTAATTCTGTCTCCCTTTCTGAATAAGAAGAAGCCCATATTCTTCCTCCTTCTTTGATAGTAACATATTTATGCCAATGTACTGACTTAGGAGTTATTTGGATTTTTAACATTCTGTCTCTAATCACAGGAGGAAAGACTAGTCTCTTATTAAGGACAACTGCTTTCAAATGTCTGAGTGCAGAGGGAGTAGGGTCAGGATACAATGAACATTAAAAAGTTTGTTTTTAAACTTAAAACTCATTTCATCATTTTATTTAAAATGGAGAACAAGGGGAAAAGCTAGACAGAACAGCTGGGTGCCAGCTGGCCCCAAGGCCTTTCCTGCTACCTCAGAACTCCCAGATTCATAGGAAAGTAACACTCAGGATCTCTCTATTTAAAACTGTGTGTGTTTATGTGATATTTATATGATCTGTTTGTCTTAGCATTCACACAGTAATGATTATGTATGCTTTAATATGTCAGATTAATTTACTGTGAATTTTATTTGATGAACACTGAATTTTATTTGATGAGCACCATAAATTCTAGAAATATATAGTTGTCTATAGAGTTTCCAACTGAAATATTAATCATTGCCTGAAATGAACATTTAAAAAAATCTGAATCTGAAATTTATTCATTAGTGAAAGGGAAGCAAATTATCATCATCAAACCTGCATACTGCTATAGAATGAAAATAAACTTGCCTTGTCTGTTTTGGTGAAGGTGAGCACATTTTTAGTATTGACTTTGTCATCTCTTGCAAGATAATTCTCTAATGTTTGTTTAAGCCTATTATCTAATTTATTTGCACCTCAGCTATCACATTTAATGGGATTCTCATGAGGAAGCTTTGCTTATTATTTTTAAAGAATAAACACAAGTACCTCATTTATCCTGTGAACTCTTATTCTGCAAGTGAAATAATAAGCAAGGCAGTGACCAAGAGTCTGATTTTGCCCCAAACTTGCCTTGGGTTTCTAATAAGGTAGAAAGGAGGCTTTATGCAAGCTGCTTGTTAAATTGTTCTTTTCAATATTCCCTGATACTCAATTTAAGAAAAAAAAATCCCCTTACAAACAAAAATTCATCAAATAAATTTAAATTTTTTCTTGTGGTAAGTAAGACTGTGGACTGACCACCTAAAAGGTATTCATAACCCTTTTCTCTTAACTTCTTTTTCTACAAAGGCTGAAAAATAAAAAACGAGTCCCCATACTTCCTTGCTGGTAGTGGAGACCATATGACTTAGTTCTAACCAATGAGATATAAGTCAAAATCCCTGGGTGGAGCTTCCAGTAAAGAATTTTAAAAGGACAAAACCTGATTGACATGTGCCTCTGGCATGCCTTATATCTCCTCCTTTTTCTTAAAAGGTGGATATCTGGGGGTGCACTAGATAGTTTGCAACCATGAGAATAAAACCCCATGTTAAGGATGATGAAAGAGGAAACCAGTAAGAGCCAGCTCCTTGATTATATACTAAGAGCTTATCACACAAGACAAGTGAGTCTCTTTTTTTGCTTAAGCCACAAATTCATTAGATTTGCTAATACTTCCAGCTAATGCATTACAACTGTTCCATCTCCAGCCCGAACATTTGTGCAAGTACTACAAATCTGAAGCTTTCCATCTGTTATTGATCTTCCCTATTAATGGCATGATAAGTACATTATAATGCTTTAAAAACTAAAAGGTATACTTAAAATATGAAAGAAATTAATTTTCTTTCATTCTATATACTAAAATTAGTGATTGAGTAAATTTTAACATTTAAGAAACTAATTTAAACCCCAAGATTGTATATGTAAAGACAGCTTCCAAAATCACTGAATACTTTAGCATACTTATTTTTAATGATATATTTTCCATCCAAATTTATAATATATTCCAAATTTTCAAATCCTATCCTACAACGTTTTATGTAGTCTTGAAGAGCACTCTAATTTCCTCCCTAGTTATTAAATTCAGACATATGTAATTTAATGCCTGAAGACACTTAACTGTTGTTGACATTTTCGACACCAGATGTAATTAGTAACCTAGAAATCGTTTTCCCAAAACTAGCTATGACATGTGCTAAGATCTAAAATCATGACTCAAGATTAAAGTCTTACTAATTTTTGTTATAAAATATTAAAGCTGTCTAATGTGATATAAGGGAAACTGAAAATGCCAACAGCAATGGCAAGTTAGGACTATTTCATACCCAGACAAACAATAATGTTTTTCATGTATTTATGTACTTATGTCAGAACAAACTGTAAAGCTGGTTATTTTATCCCTCTGGGGAGCTGCTTCAAATTGACTGGGATGTAACTTAAAGTTATGGCGTGCACAACCACCAAAAAGGGGGAGAATTTCCTAAAACCCACTATTTTGACCATGTCATTTTCATGTTCAAAATCTTCAATAGCTCCCAAATATTTTCATAAATTCAAACTCTGTGTGTCAGCCCATCCTCTTTCCAGCTTTACTTCCCCCTACATTCCCACCCTGATCAAAATTACTCTACTTATTCCAAAATAATTTCACACTGATCCATGTTATATAAGGGTACACACCACAGTTACTACAGAGAGACGCTGGAAACAATTAAAAGTCAAAGGTACATCTATAAAAATACCACATAACCTTCAAAAGTCAATTTGCTTAGGGGCCTATTTAAAAAAATAGAGAATTGTGAATATTTTTTTAAAAATGCTATGAAGAATAATATACTATTCTAGAAATACCAAAAAGCACATTACTACTACTATTAAACAGCTATTTAAACATACTTTAAAAGTACCTATTCACCAATATACTGAAGACATAATACAGAAATAGTTTTCCTAAATATTGGCTATACTGCTACCAAGAGCTCAATGTGATAGAAACAGCTAAATATCTAAGTTATTAAATACATCTTTAAAGAATACAACTATAATTTATTTCTGCAAAAAAACGATTGATATGTTAAATAGATCTAATATTTAAAAAGACTAGAAGTAACCCAGAGAAGTTTGGGAAGTCTAAGAAGCATTCTGGAGTTTTATTATTACCAAATGCATAATATTGCAATACATGCTTAGTATATGAAATAACTATTTTTAAAAATCAAGAAAGGCTACATGTTCTTTTATGGCATAAATTTTTTTTTCAACTTCAGACATAAAATCCTGGGATTTTATTTCCAATGCAGAACTTCACGGGCTTAATATAGCAATTTTGTAGACAACATTTTGATAAATGCTCTAAACAAACTACTAGATTTATGCAAATTCCTATTAAAACTTCTATGGGAAACATTCAGAAATGCCAACTCAAATTTGGAAAAAAATTAGTGACAATTTTTATTTATTTAAGAACTCAAAGAACCCAACAAGTCCAATTAAAACATGTTGCGCACAAAGCAATTTTTGTTTTTTTTAATTCCAGCACTTAAAATAATTTAAAAGCCTATTTTTTCCTCCAAGTTTTACAATTTAGGTGACAATCTCTTTTGAGATATCAAATAAGAAACCAGAACATCAAGCCCTTTACACACCAAAAGTATATCCCAAATCTATCCTTTCCATTTCCTTAGCTCCCACCTCCTGAGTGCCTTCCCTCGAATGCCTCCTGAGCTCTCTTAGGGTTACTCTCATTCTCCTACAACCCTTCCTGTATACAGGAAGAACATTTTTTTTTTTTTTTTTTACAAAATGTACACAAGATCTTGTTACTCACTATCTTAAAACTACCCCACCACAAAGAATAAAATCCAAAATCCTTGCCATGCCCTATATGAGGAAGTATGACTCCACCTCACTTACGGCTAGACTAGCCTTCTTTCTGTTACTCAAACACACCTGCCTGTACAAGAAGGAAAATGAGTCAGGTTAGAAATCTTATGCAAGCAAGCAAGCAATCTGAATACTATAGTTTTATGGGATCCATTTGATTATTGATGTTGTATTATAAAAATATGAATAAAAGCTGTTCATAATTATGTGCACATGACCACAAATAATTAAGAATACAGAAATATTAATAAAAGCATGCTTATAGAATACAAACTTTAAAACTATGCACATCAATTTTACCGTCTTAATAGAACTCCTTTGTTTTTCTTCCCAAACACCACTGCTCAACTCAAGTGTGCAATGAATATTTGCCTCTCTGTCATAGGATCCAAAAATGAGTAACCTGCAGTATAAAAATAAAACACGGAGATTATTATACCAGTTATGTACATTAAAATTTTTCTTTCAAATCATTATACCAATAAGTAATAAATTACTGTTACTATTATAATTTTGGTAACAAAAACTTAAATCAAATACTTGGTATACCCCCTAGTGGAAAAGGGAAGTAAAGCTAAAATTAGGTGAATTCCAGGACAAATTGTTTTTCAGCGGCTAAATCAAACAGAAAGTAATTTCTGTTAATGAGATATAGTACAAATAGTTGCTTGTGAACACAAATACACACACACCTCTATCTACTAATGTGACCGAATTTATTTAACCTCTTTAAGCCCATTTCTTCCTTTGAACAATTCAGAGGAAATATAGTAGTTAGTTCTTAAAGCCGTTGTAAGAGTAAAAGAAAACAATGCATACAAGGCATTTAGCATAGTGCCTAGCAAACAGTAAGTGCTCAATAAATGTTTGTTGTTTCTATTATCTTGAAAACAATTATCAAGGAATAACTGCATCATCTAATATTCAGATTTTAAAAGGAAATCACAGGTCCAATCTTATGATCATTAAGGCAGTTTTTATTATTGGAGGATAAAATGTTACCTACGTGTCCAACAACTTCTACATTATCTATCTTCTAAATCAGAACATAAGTCTGCCAATATGTTTTAGTAGTAAACTTGAGAACAACTTTAGCTGTTAATCAACATCTTGATTACCACTCCAAACTTTACCTCTACATGAATATCATGGGGGTAGGAGTGAGATAATGAAAGAAAAAGGATAAAACACATCAGAGCAATATGAGAAAATTGTTTCCTAAGGTTGAGACCACAAGCAAATCATGTTTATGCCTCACAAACTGGCTTCATGAACTAAAAAGCCTGAACAAAATCATGGCAAAAAGAAATCCTTAAGTTTAAATAAATTTTAATCTTAATAGGAAATTTAAACAGTACTCAACCAACCTACTGCCAAAAACCTAAGATTCAGAATTATAAAATACTAAGTTTAGGAAAATGAGAATTTCATTTACCAAAGCTTTGCTGCCACCATCTGTTCAAAAGAGCAAAGTACCTAAGTAAGGGCCTTGACTATTGTGCAGAGAACGCTAGCAGTTCCCGAATTCCCAATAGATATTAAATCTTCAGGATTCAGGAACAAGAAAACACAGTTCTTGGATTGTGCAATAGTTCTCTGGATTAGACAATGATTTAATATAGGACATAAAATTAAAAAACAAATAAATAGGACATCCTGAAATTAATTTTTTTGTGCTTCAAAGGATACCACCAACCCATAACATGAGAGAAAATCCTGTGGACCTGTGTCCTTGTTCAGGATCTTAAGTCTCAACAAGGAATTCATAGCAATGAATTCTGAGGACCATCAAGCTAGATCTGGAAGGGCTGCAGCCCTCTGAATATGTAGTGATGGAAGCGGGGCAGGCTCCTCTGAGTTAAAAGAGGCCGGTGGCTGACTGACTGGGATGTAATCTCTGCATAAAAAATTGAGGTCCTCTACATGAGAGGGAATCTATTGCCAAGCCCCACTGATACTGCTCCCATCAGAGAAAAAAAAACTCCTCCAGAACCTCATATCCTTCCATTTTTAAATAGGAAACTGAGCTCCATCATAATCTTATGAGACCAACATCATATACGTGGTCCATTGTTGACCAAAATGTCATTATGCAGCATGTGACTGTACAATACTTGACCATACACCCTCAATCTTGTGTAGTGTAGAGGAGACTGCAAATAAATCCTGAATTCCTTTTAGTAAGTACGTTTCTGTACTTGTAATAAAGCAATTCTGCAACTATTTGAGATGTTATTACAGAACTGAGCAAATGAGCACAAGTGCTGATGTCATTGGAGAGAGGGTTCGGGGGATATAAAAATACGGGAGGAAGAAGAACAAACCAAGGCAAGGAACAACCCTAGGATAAGCTAGAATTGGAAGTACTGGGTGAGCTTATGATTTCTAAACTGTGTATGTGTATGCATATATGTACAAGTGTCTATACATATATGTATTTCACAACTCTGTCCTCTGAAGGGACCTCTAAGTATATGAAGTAGCAGTGAACAATCCAACACCCAGATCTTGATTTTTAATATCATTCTCTATCAAAAGGAGCCAGGGGTAGGTGATTCTAGGGCTATGGCAAAGATACAAAATAAACCTAGAACAGCAAGTTATACCAGAAAGTAATGAGAAGAAAAAAAAAAGACAGGCTCATGTCACAAGCATACAGAGTCAAGTCTGAAGGGGTTCCTTAGTGGCCAAATCAAGAACAATTCACAACAAAATAATTAAGAATAGTAAAGAATTATAATCATTGAAAAATACAGGAATCTATGAATCTATGCAGATAATAGATAATTGGGAAGCAAGGAAAGGACTTTTGGTAAGAGAGTAGAATGTCAACTGCTATGGTTTTCTGTATTTGTGTTACCATTACACATTTTTTAAAGTGATGTAGTTTTGGAACCCAGTAAAATAAAACAGGCATTCCAAAAGCTGCTGAGAAAATAAAGGCTTTAGAACAGTGTAAGTGTGATTCATGAAGAAGTGACCTTAATTAGAATCTTCTATCTATAATTAGGACAGGCTATATCCTAAATATATCACTTTAGAGTACAAAACTCTCACACCACAAAACCGTATAGGCTTTGCTTTCACTGACTATAATCTTTGTTTTAAAAATATAACTGGTTGATTAAGCCAGCCAAAGAAAAACAAGAAAAGAAAATGTATTCATTACTTCATTCAATGTCTTTTACATAAAGATTATGTGACAAATCCCTCCTAGAATTTGGGGCCAAATTTCTTTTCCCCTAAAGAACATGCACAGTTTATCAGAGAAGGAGAGCTAAGCTATCCATTAAGTGTACTCTGCTGCCATAAAACTGATCTTCTCTTCCCTGTATGGTTGTTTTTAATTTATCCTTTCTACTTAATTGCACATGGGCATTGTTTCCTTTGCGAAATACTTCAAACCCTTTAAGACTATAAATTACAAGTTTAAAAATTTAAATAGTTTTAACAATATGATAGAAGCAATACAAATACATAAATTGAGGTCATCGGGAACTTTAAAAATCAACTTTAGTTCAAAGCAAAAAAATACAGTTAGAACCAATTTTTACAAACAAAATTGTATTTTCCACTCCCAAACTTGTAATTGGAAAATTCAAAACTCTATTTCAGATAATTAAAAAAGAACCTCTCTTTACAGTCTGAGACCCTTATCTAATACTAGGGGCCCGGTGCACAAAAATTTGTGCACTCGGGGTGGAGGGAGTCCCTCAGCCCGACCTGTGCCCTCTCACAGTCTGGGACCCCTCAGTGGATGTCCTATGATGGCCCCAGTCTGCCAGGCGCCTTTTGTGTGTGTGTGTGTGTATGTGTGTGTCATCACTGGGGACCTGCCCCCAGCCGCATCTGAGGCTCGGAGC